>CM019708.1:37784320-37841451 GCA_009760885.1 Achatina immaculata
GGACATGTTACAGAATTCTGGTACCAGGATATCAGTACAAGACATGTTACAGAATTCTGGTATAAGGATATCAGTACAGGACATGTTACAGAATTCTGGTGCCAGGATATCGGCCTACAACACTAACTGAAGACTATCACGCAATCTACAACACCTACTGAAGACTATTAACCAAAATACAACACTGACTGAAGAATATCATCCAACCTACAAAACTAACTGAAAACTATCAACCAACCAACAGCACTAACTGAAGACTATCAACCAACCGACAAGAAGGACATGAAGACTCTCAACTAACCTACGACACTAACATGAAGAATATAAACTAACCTACGACACTAACATGAAGAATATCAACTAACCTACGACACTAACATGAAGAATATCAACTAACCTACGACACTAACATGAAGACTATCAACTAATCTACGACACTAACATGAAGACTATCAACTAACCTACGACACTAACATGAAGAATATCAACTAACCTACGACATTAACATGAAGACTATCAACTAATCTACGACACTAACATGAAGACTATCAACTAACCTACGACACTAACATGAAGAATATCAACTAACCTACGACACTAACATGAAGATTATCAACTAACCTACGACACTAACATGAAGAATATCAACTAACCTACGACACTAACATGAAGACTATCAACAAACCTACGACACTAACACAATGACATTCAACTAAACTACGACACTAAAATGAAGACTATAAACAAACCTATGACACTAACATGAAGACTATAAAAAACTAGGATTAACATGAAGACTATAAAGAAACCTACGACACTAACATGAAGACTTTAAAAAAACCTACGACACTAACATGAAGACTATCAACCAAACTACCACGAAGACTATCAACCAACCTACAATAATAACATGAAGACTATCAACTAACCTACTATTCTAACATGAAGACTAACAAATAACCTTCTATTCTAACATGAAGACTATCAATTAACCTACTATTCTAACATGAAGACTAACAAATAACCTAATATTCTAACATGAAGACTAACAACTAACCTAATATTCTAACATGAAGACTATCAACTAACCTACTATTCTAACATGAAGACTATCAACTAACCTACTATTCTAACATGAAGACTATCAAATAACGTACTATACTAAGACTATCAACTAACCTACTATTCTAAGACTATCAACTAACCTACTATTCTAAGACTATCAACTAACCTACTATTCTAACATGAAGACTATCAAATAACGTACTATACTAAGACTATCAACTAACCTACTATTCTAAGACTATCAACTAACCTACAATTCTAACATGAAGACTATCAAATAACCTACTATTCTAACATGAAGACTATCAACTAACCTACTATTCTAAGACTATCAACTAACCTACTATTCTAAGACTATCAACTAACCTACTATTCTAAGACTATCAACTAACCTACTATTCTAAGACTATCAACTAACCTACTATTCTAAGACTATCAACTAACCTACTATTCTAAGACTATCAACTAACCTACTATTCTAACATGAAGACTATCAACTAACCTACTATTCTAAGACTATCAACTAACCTACTATTCTAAGACTATCAACTAACCTACTATCCTAAGACTATCAACTAACCTACGACACTAACATGAAAACTATCAACTAACCTACGAAAATAACATGAAAACTATCAACTAACCTACGACAATAACATGAAGACTATCAACTAACCTACGACAATAACATGAAGACTATCAACTAACCTACGATAATAACATGAAGACTATCAACTAACCTACGACAATAACATGAAAACTATCAACTAACCTACGACAATAACATGAAGACTATCAACTAACCTACGACACTAACATGAAGACTATCAACTAACCTACGACACTAACATGAAGACTATCAACTAAACTACGACACTAACATGAAGACTATCAACCAAACTACGGCACTAACATGAAGACTATCAACCAAACTACGGCACTAACATGAAGACTATCAACTAACCTACGGCACTAACATGAAGATTATCAATTAACCTACGACACTAACTGAAGACTATCAACTAACCTACTATTCTAACATGAAGACTATCAATTAACCTACTATTCTATCATAAAGACCATCAACTAACCTACGACACTAACATGAAGACCTTCAACCAACCTACGACACTAACATGAAGACCTTCAACCAACCTACGACACTAACATGAAAACTATCAACTAACCAACGACACTGTCATTAAGTCCTTCCACCAACATACGACACTGAAATGAAGACTGTCAACTAACCTACGATACTACAATGAAAAATATCAACCACACTACGACACTAACATGATGACTATTAACTAAACTGCACCACTAAATGAAGACTATCAACTAATCTACCAAACTAACATGAAGACCTTCAACCAAGCTACGACACTAACATGAAGACTATCAACTAACCTACGACAATAACATGAAAACTATCAACCAACCTACGACACTAACATGAAGACTATCAACTAACCTACGACACTAACATGAAAACTATCAACTAACCTACGAAACTAACATGAAAACTATCAACCAACCTACGACACTAACATGAAGGCTATCAACTAACTTACGACACTAACATGAAGACTATCAACCAACCTACAATAAGGACAAGAAGACTATCAACTAAACTACGACACTAACATGAAAACTATCAACTAACCTACCACACTAACATGAAGACCTTCAACCAACCTTCGACACTAACATGAAGACAATCTACTAACCTACGACATTAACACGAAGACTCTCACCCAAACTAAGACACTAACGAGAAAGCTATCAACCAAACTACGGTACTAACATGAAGACTATAAACCAAACTACGGTACTAACATGAAGACTATCAACAAACCTATGGCACTAACATACAGACTATCAACCAATGTACGACACTAATGTGAATACTATCAACTAACGTAAGGCACTGACGTGAAGACTATCAACCAACCTACGAAACTAACATGAAGATTATCAACTAAACTACGACACTATAAAGAGGATTTCTCCTTACAAAAATGGGTTCCTACTGGATTGACTGATTACATGTGGAGTACAGTTTATCTTAGAAATCTCTTCATGAAGACTATAAACCAAACTACGGCACTAACATGAAGACTATAAACCAAACTACGGCACTAACATGAAGACTATCAACAAACCTATGGCACTAACATACAGACTATCAACCAATGTACGACACTAATGTGAATACCATCAACTAACGTAAGGCACTGACGTGAAGACTATCAACCAACCTACGAAACTAACATGAAGATTATCAACTAAACTACGACACTATAAAGCAGGATTTCTCCTTACAAAAATGGGTTCCTACTGGATTGACTGATTACATGTGGAGTACAGTTTATCTTAGAAATCTCTTTTCTTGTTGCTGGTGTTAACAATCACCTAGTTTTATGTATTATACATCAAGAAAACACAACAAGACACCCAGGTTTCCAACTCCACAGAATAATGCAAATACAACAACTCAACGTAACTTGACCGTCTTTCAACCAACAAACCGGTCAACAATAAGGAGTCCAACAAAACCCATCATCAGACTACACACATTTATTAATGGACAAGAAATGAGGGTGACAATCGTGAAGATGTATACGTAGCCATCAGGCTGAACAAGAATTACATTTAGCAGTGCCCGGCGAGAGAGAACTCTACGCCATATGGGCAAGAAAAACATTACAATGATCTATACACAAAGAATCATACTTACAATCTTACTAAAAATCTCAACCCACACAGGGAGAATTTAAAAAAAACTAACTCTAACGACAAGGCTCTCTCTACCACATTTCTAGAGACAATCACACAGCTCAACAAAAACACGTCCACACAGTTCCACGTTCAAACCAAGACTCCCTCTAACGACGTGCTTTGCACACGGACGTTTCTAACGACGTGCTTTGCACACGTACTTTCCTAACGACATGAGTTGTGGTCTACGCGAACACAACTATTAGCAATACACAAATAGTCTCTGTACAGAATTGCTATTCTGTTACAACTAACATGAAGACTATCAATCAACCTACGACACTAACATGAAGACTATCAACCTATCCTACGACACTGACATGAAGACTATCAACCTATCCTACGACACTAACATGAAGACTATCAACCTATCCTACGACACTAACATGAAGACTATCAACCTATCCTACGACACTAACATGAAGACTATCAACCTATCCTACGACACTAACATGAAGACTATCAACCAAACTACGACACTGACATGAAGACTATCAACCTATCCTACGACACTAACATGAAGACTATCAACCTATCCTACGACACTAACATGAAGACTATCAACCAAACTACGACACTGACATGAAGACTATCAACCTATCCTACGACACTAACATGAAGACTATCAACCTATCCTACGACACTGACATGAAGACTATCAACCTATCCTACGACACTAACATGAAGACTATCAACCTATCCTACGACACTAACATGAAGACTATCAACCTATCCTACGACACTAACATGAAGACTATCAACCTATCCTACGACACTAACATGAAGACTATCAACCAAACTACGACACTGACATGAAGACTATCAACCTATCCTACGACACTAACATGAAGACTATCAACCTATCCTACGACACTAACATGAAGACTATCAACCAAACTACGACACTGACATGAAGACTATCAACCTATCCTACGACACTAACATGAAGACTATCAACCTATCCTACGACACTAACATGAAGACTATCAACCTATCCTACGACACTAACATGAAGACTATCAACCTATCCTACGACACTAACATGAAGACTATCAACCTATCCTACGACACTGACATGCATACTGTCAACTAAACAACTACAATAACGTGCATACTATCAACCAAACTACGACATTAACAGGCATACAATCAATTAAACAACTACACTAACATGCATACTATCAACTAAACTACGACACCAACATGCATACTATCAACTAAACTACGACACTGACATTCATACTATCAACTAAACTACGACACCAACATGCATACTATCAACCAAACTACGACACTAACAGGCATACTATCAACCAAACTGCGAGACTAACATGATGACTATCAACAAAACTACGACATTAACATGATGACTATCAACAAAACTACGACATTAACATGATGACTATCAACAAAACTACGGCACTAACATGCAGACTATCAACCAAACTGCAAGACAGACAGATATCACGACGATTTTTCATGAGTCAGAGTCCATATTTAATTGTTTTACATCTTTACTGATAGAAAGATTCTGATGATCCGATGAGATGAGGTAAGAAGTTATTCCACAAAAGAAACAATGAAATAGAACAAATAACAACAGTTCCCTACGGAGACAATTCCGCCATAGAAAAGCAAGATTCAAATTAAAAAAAACTCCATCTTACAACAGAAAAATCATCCTCAGAAAACACAAACATCATCACTGAAAAACTCAGTCTGTCCTACGAGGACCAAGGCTCTAACTAACTTACATCCTATAAAAAATGCTGGGCTCTTGTCCTAAACCAGGAAACTAAAACTGTTGAACAATGCACATTTAGATACGTCGTAATCACTTCTCTAAAACTAGACTAAGTGGACCAACTTTTTCACCATAACTCTAACACAAGACCAAGTGGACCATCTTGTCCATATTAACTCTAACACAAGACCAAGTGGACCAACTTTTTCATCCTAACTCTAACACAAGACCAAGTGGACCAACTTTTTCATCCTAACTCTAACACAAGACCAAGTGGACCAACGTGTCCATATTAACTCTAACACAAGACCAAGTGGACCAACGTGTCCATATTAAATCTAACACAAGACCAAGTGGACCACCTTGTCCATATTAACTCTAACACAAGACCAAATGGACCAACTTGTCCATCCTAACTCTAACACAAGACCAAGTGGACCAACGTGTCCATATTGACTCTAACACAAGACCAAGTGGACCAACTTGTCCATAATAAATCTAACACAAGACCAACTGGACCACCTTGTCCATATTAACTCTAACACAAGACCAAGTTGACCAACTTGTCCATCCCAACGTTAACATAAGACCAAGTGGACCAACTTGTCCATTTTAACTCTAACACAAGACCAAGTGGACCAACCTGTCCATCCTAACTTTAACGTACTTCCATGGCTCTCCTTTGCTCTTCTTGCCTTCTCTTCTCCTTGAAATCTGAGTGTTTTTATACCACAACTTCTCCCACTCGTTTCTCATGTTGCACTCTTATTTCGCGTCTCTTGTCCAGTTCGGTCAAGGCAAAGATACCCTTTTGACTACCTCAACAAGAGCACTACTCTGTCAGTAAAAGTGACACTGTTCTAAATTCTCTTATGTCCCGTAAATTAGGATATACTTTCACATCTGATAAATGAACAATGTAACCGGAAATAATAGGTTTAAAAAATAATACTTAGAGATAATGATTTTAGACAGATTTCATGGCACATGATGATGTTTAACAACTCCCAAAACAACCGAAAGTTAAAATAGAAATAAACAGAAGAAGCACAGATAAATATCAGGAGCAGATATTAAACACTGGATGGATCTGGACGTCCTAACCTTTTACATGTGGAAGGCTAACTCGTCATATTTTAACCTTTCTTGACTGACCTCAGCACCTTTCTTTGCTAAGGCAGACTGTGGTCTTGCTCAGACTGTAATGAAGACAGTGGTGTAGGCTGGCCTGTCCAAAACGTTGTTTTCCACCGTCTGGTGGCTGTACTTAAGCTCTTTATCCACATCAGGTCACTCCGACTTGGGGATGATAAATCCGATGAGTGCTTCAACGATAACCATTCCCCGCCACCTATAGTCTGCTGCCTGTGTTTTGTTTACTAATTCTGATAGCCATCATTGTTGTAGAGACACATAGACTAGTCACGTCCTAGAATCATTTATTTCATATCAGACTTTCCTTATTCCCGCATGCGATCTTCATGTCCGCATCCTTCTACAATCCGGATATTACATTTGACAAAAGTAATAATTACAATTAGTGTTGATCGCTACAGGTTTCTGGGCTACTGAAATAGGTCAGAGCTATTAAGCAATCATATCTATGTTCCCTGTCTCAGAGAGACTATGTTAAGATAAGTGTGTTCTTAATACATTTGTTCCGATTGTAGATATGATAGTGATATGATATATCTGTGATGTTTGACCTTGGTTTGCTGTGTGGTTCAAGTGTAAGACACGCTCGTCCGCTCTCCACCACAAAAAAACTAGTAAGTAAAGAATAACAAAGTTGTGTCCCTTGTCCGGGGATAGCAAGTTTATTACAACCTGTTATCAGCAGGGACTCTGGCGTTGTTATCAACCACAGAACCTGCACAAAGGAACTTGGATAGTAGTACAAATAAAACACCCAAAGCAAGACTCTATGTAGTATGTAGTATGAAGTGTGTAGTATGTAGTATGAATTGTGTAGTATGTAGTATGAATTGTGTAGTATGTAGTGTCGACTCTGCAATAGGAAAGAAATTAAAATAAATCATAATCTAAACAATGGAACATAAAGAAATGTTGCTGTTAAAATCTTTCTCACTCACTCCAACACTCATCATTTTCAGCCTCATCTGTTTATCTCCCGCATTCTCTCTCTTTCTCTCTCTCTTTCTCTCTCTCTGTCTTTCTTCTCTCTCTCTCTCTTTCTCTCTCTCTCTCTCTCTTTCTCTCTCTCTTCTCTCTCTCTTCTTCTCTCTCTCTTTCTCTCTCATTCTTTCTATCTCTCGTTCTTGTCTCTCTCTCTTTCTCTCTTCTCTCTCTCTCTCTTCTCTCTCTCTCTCTCTCTAGTCCACTCCCAAAAGACAATTGTCCCAGAACTATAGGCACCCCAGCTTAAGTACACACTCAGCTTAACCCAGCTCTGTTGGTATCGAATAAAGTTTCCATTTTAATCTGGGCTTTGGGCCCGTTAACACAGGCTAGCTACTTTATACCTGACCTACCTAGTAGGTACTGACTCAAGCATGATATTGTAGTTTCTGTACCAAGATATAATATCTAGTACGTCTATTTGACGCACATCTGATAATAAATCATAATTAAAGATACTTCTTCAACAAATGCAGCCCAGGTAGGTGAAGTGCCCTAATAGAAGCAGAACTTAGTAAAGTAAAGTAATAATCTTACCCAAGAATCATCCTTTGATACTGGACTCACACACTGACAGATATAGTGGATTCTACTTACATGACTCACATACTGATAAATGTAGTGGGTTCTACTTACATGACTCACACACTGACAGATATAGTGGCTTCTACTTACATGACTCACACACTGACAGATGTAGTGGATTCTACTTACATGACTCACACACTGACAGATGTAGTGGATTCTACTTACATGACTCACACACTGACAGATGTAGTGGATTCTACTTACATGACTCACACACTGACAGATGTAGTGGATTCTACTTACATGACTCACACACTGACAGATGTAGGGGATTCTACTTACATGACTCACACACTGACAGATATAGTGGATTCTACTTACCTGACTCACACTTTGATAGATATAGTGGATTCTACTTACATGACTCACACACTGACAGATGTAGTGGATTCTACTTAGACTAATCACTCTACGTTTCATAACCACTTCTCCGTTATCAAACTGTACAAATGATTTTCTAGTGGTAAAGATTGTGAGATTGACTAAACATATTATTGTTAGCCTGTTTACTGAAGTTTAGTAAAATAGATAATAAAAAAGTTCAATAAACAGGCTAACTTGCTAATAACAATATTCTTAGTAAATCTCACAATCTTTACCACTAGAAAATTATACAGTCTAAAATGGAAAACTGCAATTACAGGATAGATCAATACTGCTAATTTCCCTAATTAGTAATAAAAATAATACAATCTCCAAGTCATACACATCACTTGTCATACACACCACATTAACCCAAGATACTAGTTCTAAAATAATACAATCTCCAGTTAACTCGGTATACACACCACTCTGAAACAAGATGCTGGTACTAAAATAAAACAATCTCCAGTTAACTCGGTATACACACCACTCTGAAACAAGATGCTGGTACTAAAATAAAATAATCTCCAGTTAACTCGGTATACACACCACTCTGAAACAAGATGCTGGTACTAAAATAATACAATATCCAGTAACCTGACTTGACTTAATAAACTGTCACTACTACGAGCTAAGGATTCCTTATCTTCTGGTCATCTGCTTGGGGATAAAAATAATATAAACAGAGGAACTTTAATCTTTCCACATCAAAAGGGAGTTTCTAGAGAGATAACTTTAATCATTCACACACACAGACCGGGTTTCTACAGACATAAATTTAATCATTCCCACAAAAAGATCGAGTTTCTACAGACATAACTTTAATCATTCCCACACAAAGATCCGGTTTCTATAAACATAACTAAAATCATTTCCACACAAAGTTCGGGTTTCTATAAAGATAAGTATAATCATTTCTACACAAATATCGGATTTCTAGAGACATAACTTTAATCATTACCACACCAAGATAGGGTTTCTACAGACATAGCTTTAATCATTCCTACCAAAGTTCGGGTTTCTACAGACATATCTTTAATCATTCCTACACAAATATCGGATTTCTACAGACATAAATTTAATCATTCCCACACACATATCAGGTTTCTATAGACATATCTTTAATCATTCCCACACTAAGATCCGGTTTCAAAAAAACGTAACTATAATCATTCCCACACAAAGTTTGGGTTTCTACAGAGATAACTATAATCATTTACACACTAAGATCCAGTTTTTACAGAGATAACTTTAATCATTCCTACACAAATAATGGATTTCTGCAGACATAACAAACTATAATCATTCACACACTAAGATACAGTTTTCAAAGTTCGGGTTTCTACAGACATAACTTTAATCATTCCCACACAAATATCGGGTTTCTACAAACATAACTTTCATCATTCTCACACAAATATCGGTTTTCTACAAACATAACTTTCATCATTCGCACACAAATATCGGGTTTCTACAGACATAATTTTAATCATTCCCCCACAAAGATCTGGGTTCTACAGACATAATTTTAATCATTCATACACAAAGATCGGGTTTTTACAGATATAACTTTAATCATCCCCACACAAAGATCAGGTTTCTAAAGACATAACTTTAATCATACCACACAAAGATCAGGTTTCTACAGACATAACTTTAATCATTCCTACACAAATATCGGGTTTCTACAGACATAACTTTACTCATTCCTACACAAATATCGGGTTTCTACAGACATAACTTTAATCATTCCTACACAAATATCGGGTTTCTACAGACATAACTTTAATCATTCCTACACAAATATCGGGTTTCTACAGACATAACTTTAATCACCCCCCATAAAAAGATCGGGTTTCCACAGACATAACTTTAATCGTTTCCTCCACAAGACTTGCTTTAGACAGAGATAGTAATCGTTCATCTTTTTCCTCAGGAAACATGAAACTCCGCGGTCAGCAGGATCACTGTTACTATTAAACTCGTAGACTCCACCACTTGTGGAAGCCGGCTAGTTCAATGTTACTATTAAACTCGTAGACTCCACCACTTGTGGAAGCCGGCTAGTTCAATGTTACTATTAAACTCGTAGACTCCACCACTTGTGGAAGCCGGCTAGTTCAATGTTACTATTAAACTCGTAGACTCCACAACTTGTGGAAGCCGGCTAGTTCAGTGTTACTATTAAACTGGTAGACTCCACCACTTGTAGAAGCCGGCTAGTTCAGAGTTATTATTAAACTCGTAGACTCCACCACTTGTGGATGCCGGCTAGCTCAATGTTACTATTAAATTCGTAGACTCCACCACTGCTGGAGGCCGGTTAGTTCAATGTTACTATTAAACTCGTAGACTCCACCACCTGTTTGGGCTGGGTAGATCAGTGTTATTATTCATCATGTAATCTCCATCACTTGTGGAGGCCTTCTAGATCAGTTTTACTATTAAACACGTAGAATCCACCACTTGTGGATGCCAGCAAGATTAGTGTTACTAGTAAACAAGTAGACTCCATCACATTTGGTGGCCAGCTAGGTCAGTGTTACTATTAAACTCCTAGACCCCACCACCTGTTTGGACTGGGTAATGAGTGTTACTATTAATCACGTAGATTCCATCACTTGTGGGGCCTACTAGATCAGTGTTACTAGTAAAGTCATAGACTCCACCACTTGTGAGAGCCTTCTAGTTCAATGTTACTATTAAACTTATAGACTCCACCACCATATCGAAGATACTTCGAGACAGGCAGTTTTCTTTTATTTTAAAAAAAAATCATGTTCAAATGACGTAAGTTACTGTCTTAAATCTGATCGTAAATCTGATCTTAAATCTGGTCTTAACTCTGTTCTTAAATCTGGTCTTACCTCTGTTCTTAAATCTGGTCTTAACTCTGTTCTTAATCCTGGTCTTAACTCTGGTCTTAACTCTGGTCTTAAATCTGGTCTTAAATCTGTAACTGCTTTCATTCTGTATCGGTATTTATTTTTGTATGAAAGTTTACGGTGAGAAAGTCCTTTCCATGACATTTGTGTCTGTGTGTGTGTTTTGTTTTTTGTAAATGTAAAATAAACTGAAGGTCTTTGTCAGAAAGTTGTGTATATTCCTTGTTGATGTCTGCTCAAAAAACAATAAGAGATTTTTTCTTTCTGATGTTTCTGTGAACGACCATTCGAAGCCCACTGGTTTACTGGATAACTTGTCGCCGTTCACCTGGTTCCGGAAGTACGGGACCTATAAATACCCAGGAATGCGTGGCGGAAAGTTAGAGTAGAAAACCTGAGAAATGGCAGGGAGCTAAAATCGGCTGATCCGTGTTGGCCCTGCCGCCTCACAATGTTTGATTCTATGTACCATGGATTATATTGTGTGTCGTGAAATCATCATGTGCTGTTGGAGTATCGCACCGTATGTGAGGATTCGCTGATTCCGTTGAACCCTATCGCATTTAAATGGACAAACCAAGGTCCGTCGTGTTTTGTATTCGGTGCACTGGCACAAATGGAAATATGTTATGCAGTACATTAGCACAATGGAAATTGTGTGTAGTAGGGAGAGGTGGATTTGAGATATTGCATTAGCACAATGGAAATTGTGTGTAGTAGGGAGAGGTGGATTGGAGATATTTCATGTATGCAGTGCGTTGGCACAGCGAGCTTATGTGAGATAGGGGGATTAGATTTTCATTGCAGCAGTGGTTGAATGTGTTAACCAGTGCATTGGCAATATATATCAGTAGATATATATATATATTATATATATATATATATATATATATATATATATATATATATATATACATATATTTGAGATAAATGTATAATTACTTAATAGGGCCAATCTGGTCTACAGATTTAGTTGTCACTTAGTTATAGATAATACATTGTATCATTTACTGCCTATTATCATATGATGTTGATGTCCTGTGTATGCTATATCTGTGGTGGTATCAGTCTGACATATGTAGAAAGTTTTAATAAATGGATGTAATTTGATTTGATGACTTGGTAATGTGTATCTCATATTTTATGTGATGTTTGGATGTATGTGATGTGATGCATGACTGGAATACAGTATCTTGGAACGGGAATCCTGGGTTCTAGAGTTGGTTTTAGTCATGGCCATCCCAGTACGGTAGTAACTTGGCCCATGGTTTTGTGAGTTTTAGCTGGGTTTGGTTCATGACCGTTCCAGATTGCTCCACTTGTGAACTTAGCACCCGCTGAGTTTATATCTGCCCAAAAGTAAATAACGTATTTTCCTTTTTTCATGTCTGCCTGTTAAACTTGTTAGCATTAGAAGCGTCTTGAGACATTCGAGACTGATCACTTTCCACAGAACGTTAAAGTTTCTTTTTACTCTGTCAGTTTTTAGCCACCGATCTATGTTGAACAACACAAGAGTTCAACAGTTTATATAAAACTTCAATAAATCTTTGTTGAACAACACAAGAGTTCAACAGTTTATATAAAACTTAAATAAATCTATGTTGAACAACACAAGAGTTCAACAGTTTATATAAAACTTAAATAAATCTATGTTGAACAATACAAGAGTTCAACAGTTTATATAAAACTTAAATAAATCTATATTGAAGAGCAAACAATTTCAATACTTTATATAAAACTTAAATAAATCTTTGTTGAAGATCATAACATTTCAACTGCGAACGAAGAAGAAGAAGATAACATTTCAACAATTAACACAGAAATCGAGAATGAAATTTGAGGACATGTCTCAGAGCTTCGCCAAAAATGCTCGCCGTAGTGACGTCATATGTTCGCCAAACACTATTTAGAGAGAGACTTTCCGACTTTCGGCAAAAATAACGCGGGGAAGAGAAGCATTTTCTCGAGGTTAAATAACAAAGACAACCCGCACCTACACTCCTCATAATATTGGATTAATTTAACCACATATTTATCTGTTTTCTCTCATTATCAAACTTCTTCTTACCTCCCCTAAACTTGTTTACTATTTGTTGTTTATTATAATTCTAGTTTATGGGTACACGTACCACATGTTGGGAACCACTGGTCATGGCGGCACAAAGCAACGACGGATTACCTGCTGTTTCCCCTCAACTCTAACCTCGGCTAAATTATATCCACCACCATCACATTAATAGTGATTCTAGTAATCAATGTGTCACATTAGTTGTGATGTATTCTCATCTCTAACCTCGGCTAAATTTTTTCCACCATCATCACATTAATAGTGATTCTAGTAATCAATGTGCCACAATAGTTGTGATGTGTGACCTCTGGTTATGAATCCAGCAGCCAGTTTGTCACAACAGTTATAGAGTCTGATAAGAAACTGTTGTAGGTGTCATAAAATGATTAATCCACAAAATAATGTGTTCACATGTTCCAAGATCACGACATCAAAGAAGAGATAATGTTCCAGAAGAAGAAGTAGAAGAAGAAGAACAAAAAGATCAAGTTATTTAGACCATGAACATTAACATGGTTTAATGTATAGCATCACAAAATGTGACTGAACATAACGTGAGCTTTCATATTCACCATTATCTTCAAGCAAGACAGTGATGTTTTATATATTGCCTTCAAGCTAGACAATGATATTTTATATATTAGCTTCAAGCTAGACAGTAATATTGTATACATTACCATGAAGCTAGACAATGATATTTTATATATTACCTTCAAGCTAGACAGTTATAATTTATATATTAGCTTCAAGCTAGACAGTGACATTATATTAGCTTCAAGCTAAAACGATATTACATACATTACCTTCAAGTAGACATTGATATTTTGTACGTTACCTTCCAGTTAGACAGTGATGTTTTATAAATTACCTTCAAGCTAGACAGTGGTATTTTATATATTATACTGACTACAATTGAATAAATGAAGAGAATTACCACAGCTACATCCGTTGTTGAGATGTTCTGATGTCAGAGTTTTACGTATCAAGTCCATGTGACCATTCACGTTGACAAAGTCTAGCTCACACTGGAAGCTTCTATACAGACAGTCTTTTTCTTTACCAAAGTCTAAAGTCAGCTCAGCCTGATACCTGGATATGTTACCTGTACCGTTCATATCATTACTTTTATCTTGTTCTACAAACAGACCAGCTCTAGTCAGTGAGACAGAGGCCAGTCCTAATTTGGTCTCTGAGTGAGTGACGTCATAGATAGTCATCCCAGTGATGCTAAAAATAGCTCTGTCCTTGATGACGTCATGTGAGCAGTGGAGACGTCCACAGAAGTTTTGTTCCGAGAATCTCTCAATAGAAAGTTCTAGACCTGTAGAAAATATCAATATAGATATTTCTTTCTATAGACAGTTCTAGACTTGTAGAAAAAATCAATATAGATATTTCTTTCTATAGACAGTTCTAGGCGTGTAGAAAGTATAAATATAGATAATTCATTCACATAGATAGTTATATACATGCAGAAAGTATACATGTTCTTTCCATAGACAGTTTTACACATTTAGAAAGTATAAATCGACATATTTTCTTTCAATGCACTATTCTAAAACTAAAGAAATTATAAATATAGACATTTTCTTTCTATAGACAGTTTTACACATTTAGAAAGTATAAACATAGGCATTTTCTTTCTATGCGCATTTCTAGTCATGTAAAATGTTTAAATATAGACATTTTCCTTCTGTACACAGATTGTTAACATCATTAAGGACTTCTACAATGGATATGTTTGCGCAGCCAACACAGAAGAAGGAATGAGTGAATAGTTCCAGATTGAAGCATGAAACAAGGATGTATATTATCTCCCTTGCGTTTTGGAATTGACGTAGACTTCATAAAAAAAGTCTGTACAGGTAAAACCAGAATTGATTGAGTACATGAGACTCAAATGGAAGGTCTTGATTTTGCAGATGACATAACTCTTATCAGTGAGAATGTGAAATCAATGCATGTAAATACAGATACCCTTTCTTCTATGGTTAGGAAAATACGTACTTGAAATTAACAGGTATAAAACAAAAATAATGAAACTTCCCATTAACCACGAAGGACAAATAAACGTAGAAGAAACAGCTGTTGAAGTACTAAACCATGTTGCATATCTGGGCAGCTACATAGACCAGGATGTTGACACCAGAAAGGAAGTTAGAATTCCAATTGCAAAAGCAGCATTGACATTCAAGAATTTTGAGAACATATGACATTCAAATGTTATAAGCACAAAAACCAAGTTAAGATTATTCAAGTTCAAATGTAATATCCACCCTCATTTATGCATGTGAAAGCTGGAAAACAACTAAAGAAACAGACAAGAAATTAGACTCTTTCGAAAACAAATGCCTAAGAAAAATACTCGGTATAAAAAAGGTAAAAGTAAACTTTCCGTTTCCATGCTATTAAGGCATATTGGGGAATACGCTGGTAGGCTCATGAATGTGTGATATGGTCAGTATCACACTCGGTATAAAGAAGAATGAATTCAAGAACAACGCAGAGATAAGACAAACGTGCAAATAACATCCTATGTTATGGGTGATCAGAAAAAGAAGATGGACATATGTCGGTGATGTGATGAGAAGAACCAATCAGAGGATCCCCAAACAAGCTATCAAGTGGAACATAACAGGCCGAAGAAAAAGAGGTCTACCACGTGAAACTAAAAATAAGACATTGTTAAGAGAGGCTAGTTCAGTGGGCATAACATCCCTTGATGAGATTGAAAAAACTTGCAGAAGTCAGAAAATCTCGGCGAACTACGTTTATCAGCACGGGTTGGATGTAAGATGTAAGATACAAATTTATAACAACAACAACAAAAAAAACAGTTGTTCGTCTGCTATTGTCTATAACTAGATAGTGCAAATAAACAAGAAACAAAACCTCATATAGAACTCTCTAACACAAATTATCCCCGTTTATGGTGAATGTACTGTTTCTTATAGTAAAGGTACACATCTTATAGTAAAGGTAGACAGAGGTGTAATATTAATAACCTTCGGTATGCTGACGACACAGTACTAATGGCTGAGAACCAACAAGACCTGCAAAATCTCTTGGATAAAATCGCCAAAGTGAACAGAAAGGCCTTACTTTGAACATCAAAAAGACAGAGACTATGGTTATATCTAAGAAAAATAATCAACCAGCATGCAGTATTGAATGTTTCGAATCCCCTGGACAGTGAAAATAACTAAAGAAGAATATATGAGAAGAGCTGGAGAGACAAAAAATTTTGTCAAAAAGATAATAGAGAGACAATGTACTTTCATAGGACATGCAATGAGAAGAGGGGGCATTGAAAATATTATAACAACAGGAAAAATAGAAGGAAGAAGATCAAGAGGAAGACCAAGAAAAATGATACTGGGCAGTCTGACGGGATGGTGTGAGAGGAGATCACCAAAGGAGCTGATGGCCTTCATGAAGGATCGTGTATTCTGGAGAAGCATAATAGCCAACACCAGTCGGCACGGCATCTGATGATGATGATGATGATGATGATGATGATGATGATGAGACAGAGGTGTATGGTCCAGTTCTAAAAACAGACAGAAAGAGTGAGAACAGTGAACAGAGACAAGAATGGCAGAAAGTAAGATGAGCACATATAAAGGAGAACCTATAATAATCCAATATTTCGACAAAAGCCTTTTTCAAAGATCACATTAAAAAGACAACACATAAAACAAGACAAATAGATGAAAAATTAAACATTTAATAATAAGCTAATAACGTATATTGTCATATGAAATAATGAAGCCTACAGACCTTTACCATCACCAAATATGACGAAGATAACAAAGAACATCAGAAGTCGTTTCTTGACTGACATGATTTGTAGACTCTTCTGTTGAGATTATACTGCTATGAAAGAGAATGAAAATACAATCGTACAAACGTCTGGTCTGCTTTACAACAAAAGTCTGGTCTGCTTTACACCTACAACACATACTACACTGAGAAAAATGATGGCAGAAACCTGCAGAATTATGTTTTATTGCAAACAGAAAAGTCTAAACACTTACAAGAGATGGGAGAGATAGCAAACACTTACAAAAGATGGTACAGACAGTTACGGGAAAGTGGTATGTGTTTATGTGGTTGTAGATAACAAAGTGAGCACTTAGAAATGAAAAACAGACAGCAGAAATATCAAATTTGGACAAAATATCTATGTCAAGGTCAACAGATATGACAAAACAAATAAAAACTTGAAAAAAAAAACTAACCTATTAGAAATCAAGGCTGTGTTAAAGTTGGGCGGAAAATTTAATCAATAAGAGATTGGGAAGAATAAAATAGAAGAAAGTGAACATTTAAAGCAAATTAAAACCACGTTATTTCAGTAATTTCAGTTGAACACCACAGACAGGACATTCTCTATAAACACCACAGACAGGACATTCTCTACAAACACCACAGACAGGACATTCTCTATAAACACCACAGACAGGACATTCTCTATAAACACCACAGACAGGACATTCTCTATAAACACCACAGACAGGACATTCTCTATAAACACCACAGACAGGACATTCTCTATAAACACTACGGACAGGACAATCTCTATAAACACATCAGACAGAACATGAGACTCGCTTGGAATGCTAAAACCTCTGAACTAGAAAGATTACACATCCCAACAAAACTATTTTTTGTTATTCGTTGCATGTTTTTTATGCATGTTCCTGGGTATTTGCGACCCTGATTCAGAAAATTGAATTGGATAGACCTCATCAGCTCTAGTTTCTTAGATATAGTTGGCATCAGCTCTAGTTTCTTAGATATGGTTAGCATCAGCTCTAGTTTCTTAGATATGGTTGGCATCAGCTCTAGTTTCTTATATATCGTTGGCATCAGCTCTAGTTTCTTAGATATGGTTGGTATCAGCTCTAGTTTCTTAGATATGGTTGGCATCAGCTCTAGTTTCTTAGATATGGTTGGCATCAGCTCTAGTTTCTTAGATATGGTTGGCATCAGCTCTAGTTTCTTAGATATAGTTAGCATCAGCTCTAGTTTCTTAGATATGGTTGGCATCAGCTCTAGTTTCTTAGATATGGTTGTCATCAGCTCTAGTTTTTTATATATGGTTGGCATCAGCTCTAGTTTCTTAGATATAGTTGTCATCAGCTCTAGTTTCTTAGATATGGCTGGATTTATAAAATTTTATTCCTCTCTTTAACAAATCTCTTCTGCAGGTTTTGGATGTCATAACAAACTGTCTTATTTGAACGGGGAATTTATGTATTTTGTGTACCCACATTTTCTGTGTATAATGACCTTTGTTTCACAACTATTCATATATTTCCTTTCCTATAATGCACACTGGAATAAAAAATGTATAGCAAACATGATAAAATCGCTTTTGTTCTGTTTTATTACATAATTAAGTGCACAAAATTACGATGGTAAATCATGGTTTTCGTGGACTACATAAATTTGTATTTCAAAGGTTTCTCAACCTAATCTATTTAAAACAGTTGCGCTGTATACTAGTTATGATCGTAAACGAGGTGTATGTATATTCCCAGTCATATCATTTTATTTTTGTCCAAATTGAACACCGTAGAGGTTATTTCTACTTCAAAACGGAGCTGGTCGAATAATTCCGACGTATTTTGTTGTATTTGTTGGGAGTACACACTGAAAGCAAGTAGGAAACCTATTTCTGAGTTTGTGAAAAAAGAGCATATGTAGGTTATTTTTGTGTCAAGCTTGGAGATGAAGATAAGCCATGGGCTCCTCATATTGTATGCAAAACTTGTACGAACATTTGCGCCAGTGGACAAATGGAAAGAGAAGTTGCCTGAAATTTGGAGTACCAATGGTGTGGAGGGAACTGAAAAACTACTTCGATGACTTTTATTTTTGTATTGTTAATGTCATAACTGGGGTAAAGCTGGGGCAACCATCCCCAACCCAGCGCGTCACAGCTGGCGGATGGTGAAAGCCCTCCAGATAAGGAGGATCACTGTGAATAAGGAGGTGTCCAAATAAGCAGGCGCGGACCAACTGGCGGTAGACTCAGAGAGCGAGGTGGGGTAGTAGGTGGCTCTACTACTCCTATAAAGTGCCTCAGGTGCTCAGTGAAAGGAATACCAGGCGGGCAGAGGCGCCTTAAAACCTCTCGCTCCCGCTGCCTTGCGTGTAGGACAGGGAGTCCAAAGGCTAGCGGAGAGTCCGTACACAAACCGACAGAAGGCAAAGGGAAACCACTGTTGTAGTTCCCAAGAATAGTTATACTTGAACAGAATAATCGATTCATCATGAACGACGTTAATGGATGTTCCTCTGGAACAGCCTCGTCCGGTAGGGCAGCTCATGAGCCACAGGTGAGGCCAGATCGTCATCAAGCTACTGGTGGCAAAACTAATAAGTTCAAAATAGCAACATGGAATGTTAGAACTTTATTCCAGGCTGGAAAATTAGAAAATGTAAAGATGGAAATGGAAAGGATGAAGATCAACATATTAGGAATGAGTGAAGTTAGATGGACAGGTGCAGGAAGATAAACTCTGATAAATATACTATAATATATTCAGGAAGTGAGAAACATGAACGAGGAGTAGGAATTATATTTGATGAACAAACGGCAAGGACAATTGTAGGATATTTGAACATCTCGGACCGAGTCATGCTAGCCCAACTGAAAGGACAACCAATAAACATAAATATTATACAAGTGTACGCTCCAACATCTGAAAGCTCTGAAGAAGATGTACAGCTATTTTATAATGACATAGAGACAGCACTAAAACACACAAAATCACATGAAGTTACCATAGTCATGGGAGATTTTAATGCCAAAGTTGGTAAAGGAAAAACTTCAGACATCGTTGGTGACTATGGACTGGGAGAAAGGAATGACAGAGGTTATAAATTAATTTAATAGGCAAGAATACACAGCATGGTTGTAGTAAACATCTGGTTTAAACAACATCATCGAAGACTGGCAACTTGGTGCAGCCCAGACAACAAGACTTTTAACCAGATAGACGACATATTAATCAACAAACGATTCCACAATGCATTACTGACAACAAAAACCATGCCAGGAGCTGACTGCAATAGTGACCATGATTCACTCCGTGGAAAAATTAGAATAAAACTAAAGAAAGCAGGCAGAAAAGTGAGAAACATCAAACTGAATAGAGAACTTCTTAAAAATGACCAAGAACTGAGAGAACAATACAAAGTTATTATAACAAATAGATACAATGCAATAGCAAAGATAAATAGTATAGATGAACAATGGGAAATGTTAAGATATTCTATCCACCAAACTGTTAAGTAGATAATACCACCAAAAAAAGAAGCCTTTAAAAATACATGGATGACAGACGACATCTTAGGACTGATGGACAAGAGGAGGAGGAGGAGTAAAAATAACGAGGAAAAATATAACAAGATAAATAAAGAAATAAGACGCAAATGCAGAGAAGCAAAAGAAGTGTGGTTAAATGAGCAGTGCAGGCAGATAGAGGACTCTCATATTAAAGACAGCAAAACATGCACAAACGAATTAATGAACTCACAGGCAGGAAAACAAAATATACCACAGGATGCCTGAAATCGAAAGAAGGTAAAATGTTAATGGGAAAAGAAGACATTGTGGACAGGTGGACAGAATACATTGGTGAGCTATATGGAGGTGAAAGACCAGAATTAACACCAGATACTGAAAACTATGAGGAACCACCAATACTTGAAGATGAAATCATAGATGCCATCAAACACATGAAGAAAGGAAAAGCGACTGGGCCTGATAATATAACAGTAGAAGAATTAAGGCACTAGAGGAGACAGGAATAAAAATAATAACCAAGTTACTGAATAACATTTACAACAGTGGTTATATTCCCAGTGACCTGATTAAATCCACGTTCATAGCACTACCAAAGACACCAGGTGCAAAGGAATGTGACGACCACTGGACTCAGCCTCTCATGTCACATAACGAAGCTACTTCTGAGAATAATTATGAGAAGAACAAGGAAAAAGATTAAAATGGAAATAGCAGATGAACAGTTTGGATTTGTTGAAGGAAAGGGAACACACAATGCCATTTATGCTTTACGAACACTAACAGAAAGAGCTTTAGAAGTACAGAAAGATCTCTACTTATGCTTCATTGATTACACCAAGGCATTTGACAAGGTGAAACATAATGAAATTATTAAAATGCTTGAAGACATCAATATAGACAACAAAGACCTGAGGATTGTAAAACATCTATACTGGCAGCAAGAAGCAGCATTTCGATTTGAAAATAGGACTGGAAAATATCAACCTATAAAACAAGGGGTGCGACAAGGATGTGTACTATCTCCAGACCTTTTTTCTCTGTATAGCGAGAATATTCTAAGAACAATTATCACAGAACCAGGCATAAAAATTGGAGGATACAATATTAACAACCTTCGGTATGCTGACGACACAGTACTGATAACTGAGAACCAACAAGACCTGCAAAATCTCTTGGATAAAGTCGCCAAAGAAAGTGAACAGAAAGGCCTTACTTTGAACATCAAAAAGACAGAGACTATGGTTATATCTAAGAAACAGAATCCACCAGCATACAGTATTAAATTAAACGGAATATTCTAAAGCAGGTACAGAAATTCAAATACCTTGGAGCAGTATTAACTTCAGATGGGAAATGCAAAATAGAAACTAGGAACAGAATAGGCCAAGCAAAGACTGCATTCCAAAGAATGAGAAACATATTAGCTAACACATCTTTATCAATGAATGTTAGAAAACGAGTCCTAAAATGCTATATTGAACCTATCTTGTTATATGGAAGTGAATCATGGACAATAGGCAAGTCTGCACAAAAATCATTGGAAGCAGCAGAAATGTGGTTTATTAGAAGGATGTTGAGAATTAACTGGACAGCGAAAATAACTAATGAAAAATAATTAATGGAGAATGTTTGAGAAGAGCTGGAGATACAAAAACATCTTGTAAAAATGTTAAAAG
Organism: Achatina immaculata; assembly: GCA_009760885.1. Taxonomy (NCBI): domain Eukaryota; kingdom Metazoa; phylum Mollusca; class Gastropoda; order Stylommatophora; family Achatinidae; genus Lissachatina; species Lissachatina immaculata. Next base: position 37,806,954 of record CM019708.1, read on the forward strand.
AGAGACAATGTAATTTCATAAGACACGCAATGAGAAGAGGGGGCATTGAAAATATTATAACAAAAGGAAAAATAGATTGAATAAGATCCAGAGGAAGACCAAGAGAAATGATACTGGACAGTCTGATGAGATGATGTGAGAGGAGATCACCAATTGAGCTGATGGCCTGCATAAAGGATCTGGTACTCAATAAGCATAATAGCCAACGCCAGTCGGCACGGCACATGATGATGATATATCCCCATCCACACTTTCGTGAACTCTGACCTTCTTTCAAGCCTTTGCCCTCTAGTGTTTGTTTACTAAGCCAAGTAAACGTTACTGCTATACTTCCCTCCATCTCATCAGTCAGATTTGTTCTAGCAAGGGTTAAATCTACCAGACTAGAGAAGAAAGAAAAACATACCAAAAATAAATTCCTAGGTTACATTACAAAGTGAAAGAAAGAAAAAAAAAAGATACTAGGTTACATCACAAAGTGAAAGAAAGAAAAACAAAACAAAAATAAGATACTAGGTTACATCATCATGTTCTGTCTGATGTGTTTATAGAGATTGTCCTGTCTGTGGTTTTTATAGAGAATGTCTTGTCTGATGTGTTTATAAAGAATGTCCTGTCTGTGGTGTTTATAGAGAATGTCCTGTCTGTGGTGTTTATAGAGAATGTCCTGTCTGTGGTGTTTATAGAGAATGTCCTGTCTGTGGTGTTTGTAGAGAATGTCCTGTCTGTGGTGTTCAACTGAACATACTGAAATAACGTGGTTTTAATTTGCTTTAAATGTTCACTTTCTTCTATTTTATTCTTCCCAATTTCTTATTGATTAAATTTTCCGCCAAACTTTAACACAGCCTTGATTTCTAATAGTTTAGTTTTTTTTCAAGTTTTTATTTGTTTTGTCATATCTGTTGACCTTGACATAGATATTTTGTCCAAATTTGATATTACTGTTGTACGTTTTTCATTTCTAAGTGCTCACTTTGTTATCTACAACCACATAAACACATACCACTTTCCCGTAACTGTCTGTACCATCTTTTGTCAGTGTTTGCTATCTCTCCCATCTCTTGTAAGTGTTTAGACTTTTCTGTTTGCAATAAAACATAATTCTGCAGGTTTCTGTCATCATTTTTCTCAGTGTAGTATGTGTTGTAGCTGTAAAGCAGACCAGACTTTTGTTGTAAAGCAGACCAGACGTTTGTACGATTACATTTTCATTCTCTTCCATGGCAGTATAATCTCAACAGAAGAGTCTACAAATCATGTCAGTCAAGAAACGACTTCTGATGTTCTTTGTTATCTTCGTCATATTTGATGATGGTAAAGGTCTGTAGGCTTCATTATTTCATATGACAATATACGTTATTAGCATATTATTAAATGTTTAATTTTTCATCTATTTGTCGTGTTTTTATGTGTTGTGTTGTCTTTTTAATGTGATCTTTGAAAAAGGCTTTTGTCGAAATATTGGATTGTTATAGGTTCTTCTTTATATGTGCTCATCTTACTTTCTGCCATTCTTGTCTCTGTTCACTGTTCTCACTTTTTCTGTCTGTTTTTAGAACTGGATCATACACCTCTGTCTCATCATCATCATCATCAGATTCCTGTTAATTTCAAGTACGTATTTTCTTAACCATAGAAGAAAGGGTATCTGTTTTTACATGCATTGATTTCACATTGTCACTGATAAGAGTTATGTCATCTGCAATATCAAGACCTTCCATTTGAGTCCCATGTATTCAATCAATGCTGGTTTTACCTGTACAGACTTTTTTTATGAAGTCTACGTCAATTCCAAAAAGCAAGGGAGATAATATACATCCTTGTTTCATGCCTGCTTCAATCTGGAACCATTTACTCATTCCTTCTTCTGTGTTGGCTGCGCAAACATATCCATTGTAGAAGTCCTTAATGATCTTAACAATCTGTGTACAGAAGGAAAATGTCTATATTTAAACATTCTACATGTCTAGAACTGTGCATAGAAAGAAAATGCCTATGTTTATACTTTCTAAATGTGTAAAACTGTCTATAGAAAGTAAATGTCTATATTTATAATTACTTTAGTTTTAGAACAGTGCATTGAAAGAAAATGTGTCTATTTATACTTTCTAAATGTGTAAAACTGTCTATGGAAAGAACATGTCTATATGTATAATTTCTGCATGTCTATAACTATCTATGTGAATGAAATATCTATATTTATACTTTCTACACGCCTAGAACTGTCTATAGAAAGAAATATCTATATTGATATTTTCTACAGGTCTATGACTGTCTATAGAAAGAAATATCTATATTGATATTTTCTACAGGTCTAGAACTTTCTATTGAGAGATTCTCGGAACAAAACTTCTGTGGACGTCTCCACTGCTCACATGACGTCATCAAGGACAGAGCTATTTTTAGCATCACTGGGATGACTATTTATGACGTCACTCACTCAGAGACCAAATTAGGACTGGCCTCTGTCTCACTGACTAGAGCGGGTCTGTTTGTAGAACAAGATAAAAGTAATGATATGAACGGTACAGGTAACATATCCAGGTATCACGCTGAGCTGACTTTAGACTTTGGTAAAGAAAAAGACTGTCTGTATAGAAGCTTCCAGTGTGAGCTAGACTTTGTCAACGTGAATGGTCACATGGACTTGATACGTAAAACTCTGACATCAGAACATCTCAACAACGGATGTAGCTGTGGTAATTCTCTTCATTTATTCAATTGTAATCAGTATTATATATAAAATACCACTGTTTAGATTGAAGGTAATTTATAAAACATCACTGTCTAACTGGAAGGTAACGTAAAAAATATCACTGTCTAACTTGAAGGTAATGTATGTAATATCGTTTTAGCTTGAAGCGAATATATAAAATATCACTCTCTCTCTCTCTCTCTCTCTCTCTCTCTCTCTCTCTCTGAACCTTAAGTGCCCAGGGCATATTGGGCTTCCGCAAGGGTTTTCCACAAATGCCTGTCCTTCGCCTTTTTTTTTCTGCTCTTGCCCAGGTGAGACCTCTATTGCTCAACATCCTTGCTGTTGTTCTTCTCCATGTCTCTTTTGGTCTACCCTTACTTCTGTTCCCCTGTGGTGTCCACCTTAGTGCTATTTTTGGTAGTAAGTTGTCAGTCATTCGGAACACATGTTCCAACCATCGCCAGCGTCTTTCCTCAATAATTGTTGACAGTGGCTTCATCTGCATTTCTGCCAATAAGATGTTATTTCTTATGGTGTTTGGCCAAAATATTTTTCTAATTCTTCGTAAACATTTAGTCTGGAAAGAATTCAACTTGTTTTCTATGGTTTTGGTGATTTTCCAGCATTCACTTCCATAGAGTAGTACACTTAGAACATTACTCTTAAATATCCTGATTTTCATATTTATGCTTAGTTTTTTGGATTTCCATATAATCTGCAGCATTGCAAAAGCCTGGTTTGCTCTAGTAAGTCTGCTGTTGATGACCTCTGTGCTGTCTCCATTTTCTACTACTCTGTTGCCAAGGTATACAAATTCGTTGACCTCATCCAGTAACTTGCTATCTACTCTGAGTACATTTCTGTTGTTCACATTTTGCTTCATTAACTTTGTCTTTCCTACGTTAATCTTTAGTCCTATGTTGTTTGCATTCTGAGTTAGCTTGTTTATTTTATCTAGCATATCTTTGTGACTGCTTGCTAATAGACAAATGTCGTCCGCAAAGTCAAGGTCCTCCAGCACTGTGTCAAGGGTCCATTGTAATCCTCTGCGTTTGTCTGTCTAGCTTGAAGCTAATATATAAAATATCATTGTCTAGCTTCAAGGTAATGTATAAAATATCACTGTCTAGCTTGAAGCCAATATATAAAATATCATTGTCTAGCTTGAAGGCAATATATAAAACATCACTGTCTAGCTTGAAGATAATGGTGAATATGAAAGCTCACGTTATGTTCAGTCACATTTTGTGATGATATACACTAAAGCATGTTAATTTTCATGGTCTAAATAACTTGATCTTCTTCTTCTTCTTCTTTCATATCTCTGGAACATTATCTCTTCTTTGATGTCGTGATCTTGGAACATGCGCTGACATTATTTTGTGGATCAATCATTTTATGACACCTACAACAGTTTCTTATCAGACTCTATAACTATTGTGACAAACTGGCTGCTGGATTCATAACCAGAGGTCACACATCACAACTAATGTGACACATTGATTACTAGAGTCACTATTAATGTGATGATGGTGGATAGAATTTAGCCGAAGTTAGAGTTGAGGGGAAACAGCAGGTAATACGTCGTTGCTTTGTGCCGCCATGACCAGTGGTTCCCAACATGTGGTACGTGTACTCATAAACTAGAATTAAAATAAACAACAAATAGTAAACAAGTTTAGGGGTAGGTAAGAAGAAGTTTGATAATGAGAGAAAACAGATAAATATGTGGTTAAATTAATCCAATATTATGAGGAGTGTAGGTGCGGGTTTTCTTTGTTATTTAACCTCGAGAACATGCTTCTCTTCCCCGCGTTATTTTGGCGAAAGTAGGAAAGTCTCATTGTAAATAGTGTTTGGCGAACACATGACGTCACTACGACGAGCATTTTTGCCGAAGCTCTAAGTCATGTCCTCAAATTTCATTCTCGATTTCTGTGTTATCGTTAACTGTTGAAATTGTATGTTCTTCAACATAGATTTATTTCAGTTTTATATAAACTGTTGAACTCTTGGGTTGTTAAACATAGATTTATTTAAGTTTTATATAAACTGTTGAACTCTTGGTTTGTTAAACATAGATTTATTGAAGTTTTATATAAACTGTTGAACTCTTGTGTTGTTCAACATAGATCGGTGGCTAAAAACTGACAGAGTAAAAAGAAACTTTAACGTTCTGTGGAAAGTGATCGGTCTCGAATGTCTCAAGACGCTTCTATTACCAACAAGTTTAACAGGCAGACATGAAAATATGTTATTTACTTTTGGGCAGATTTAAACTCAGTGTGTGCTAAGTTCACAACTGGGACAATCTGGGACGGTCATGAACCAAACCCAGCTAAAACTCACAAAACCATTGACCAAGTTACTACCGCAATGGGGTGGCCATGACTAAAACCAACTTTAGAACCCAGGAATCCCCTTCCAAGATACTGTATGCCAGTCATGTATCACATCACATACATCCAAACATCACATAAAACATGAAATACACATTACCAAGTCATCAAATCAAATTACACCCGTTTATTAAAGCTTTCTACATATGTCAGACTGACACCACCATAGATATAACATACACAGGACATCAACGTATATCATATGATAATAGGCAGTAAATGATACAATGTATTATCCATAACTAAGTAACAACTAAATCGGTAGACCAGATTGGCCCTACTAAGCAATTATACATTTATCTCAAATATATATATATATATATACTTCCGGCGTGACGTGCAAGATGGCGGTCGTTTTTAAAACGCTCACGCCGGCATGCAGAAATCAGCGGAATTCCGCTTGATCTGTTACATATCATGTACCGGGAGTTGGGCATAAGGCTAACAATATCCTGGGACCTATCTAGAGGCAACTCCAGATGGGAAAAAAATATATCGTTATGGAAACTCGCAGAGAAACCAACCGAGCATCAGGGATGCCAACTCCGAAGAGCTCATTCGTCGGCCCCAAACATGTGACAAGGATTGGATTCTGGAATGTGAGAACGATGGCAGCACCAACAAAAACTACTCAGGTCATCAAAGAAATGGAGAGATACCATCTAGACATACTGGGCATCAGCGAAATGCGATGGCCAGAAGCAGGTAAAAGATCGGCGGAAAACGGTAAGTTAATTATACATTCAGGCAGAAATGACGATAAATTCCGAGACGGAGTGGGCATTATTATGTCAAATGTAGCTGCAAAGAGCCTTGTAGAATGGGAACCAGTGAACAGTCGTATAATAAGAGCACGATACAACCTACGACACGGAAGAATGACAATAATACAGTGTTATGCACCCACGAATGATGCACATGATGATGTGAAAGACGACTTCTATCACCAACTACAACAAATCATCAACAAAGTCTCTAAACACGACATCCTAATTGCTATGGGGGACTTCAATGCTAAGGTAGGGAAGGATAATACCGACGTTGAAAAAGTGATGGGGAAAGAAGGAATTGACATGGTTAATCAGAATGGAGAAAGATTAATTGAAATATGTCTAACAGAGGGCATGGTCATTGGAGGCACAATATTCCCACACAAAGAGATACATAAAACAACGTGGATATCTCCAGATGATAGAACTAGAAACCAGATAGACCATTTTTGTATTAGAAAGCAATACAGAACATCTCTCATGGATGTAAGGGCTTATAGGGGTGCAGATGTCAACAGTGATCACAACCTGTGCATAGGGAAAATAAAACTAAAATTGAAAAGTCAACACAAGAAATCAGTACACAGAAAGATAAACAGCCACAGCCTACAAGAAGAAAATACTAACATTAATTTCAATCAGGAACTTGCCAATCATTCCAAAACACCCACTGAAGTTGAGGAGATAGGTATAGATGAGTTATGGAATTCTTACAGCACAGCCATAATCACAGCAGCAAAAGTAAGCGCTGGATTGAAAAAACCAAATAGAAAAGCATGGATATCAGATAAAACATGGAAGTATATACATGAAAGACGAGCAGTCAAATTAAACATGTTGAATGCAAAAGCAGATCATGAAAGAGATTCGGCAAAAGCAAAATACAAAGAAATAGACAAGAAAGTAAAAAGTTCAGCTAGAAGGGATAAAAGAGAATATATAGACAATATGGCGAAAGAGGCAGAAAAAGCAGCAAAAGCAGCAGACAGCAAAACTTTATATAACATACAAAAGAGGCTAACAGGTACTATTACATCTAAAGAAAAACCAATCCTTAGCAAAACTGGAACACTATTAACATCAAATAAAGACCAAAAGCAAAGATGGGCTGAACACTTCCAAGAAATACTCAATCGACCACACCCAAAAGAATTGTTAAACCTTGAAACTGACTTACCAGCCCCACAACTAAATGTCAACCTAGATGAAATTAAATTGCATGAAATTGAAACAGCATGAATTTAATGGCTAACAACAAAGCTGCAGGTGAAGATGAAATAACAGCCGAGATGCTAAAAGCTATCAATAGTGACAACATGAGACAACTACAGAGAATGTTTAACAAGATTTGGAAAGAAGAAAAGGTCCCTTCTAATTGGAAGAAGGGAATCATTGTTAAAATACTAAAAAAAAGGCAACCTTAGTGACTGTAACAACTGGAGAGGAGTAACCTTAATATCAGTTGTGTCAAAAGTATTTTGCAAGGTCATTTTGAATAGACTCAAAGATATAGTGGATACTGCAATGAGAGAAGAACAAGCAGGATTTCGAAAAGGGAGAAGCTGTGTCGACCAGATCTTTACTCTCAGAATAATACTTGAAGAACATATTGAAAAGCAGAAACCATTAATACTGAACTTCATAGATTTTAAAAAGGCATTTGATAGCATACACAGAGATTCATTATGGAGAATTTTATGTCTATATGGAATACCATCTAAAATTGTCAACATCATTAAGGACTTATACAATGGATATGGTTGTGCAGTCAAGACAGAAGAAGGGATGAGTGAATGGTTCCAGATTGAAACAGGTGTGAAACAAGGATGTATACTGTCTCCTTTACTTTTTGGGATTACAATAGACTTCATAATGACAAAATACTGCACAGGTAACACAGGTATTGACTGGGTACATGGGACCCAACTAGAGGATCTTGATTTTGCTGATGACATAACTCTTATCAGTAATAATGTGAATTCCATGCAAGAAAAAACAGATAGCCTGTCTTCACTGGCTAGCAAAATAGGACTTGAAATTAACAAGGACAAAACAAAAATAATGAAAATTCCCATCAATCAAAATGGAAACATACACATAGAAGGGACGGATATTGAAGAAGTCAATCAATTTGCATACCTTGGCAGCAACATAGACCAGGATGGTGACACTAGAAAGGAAGTTAGGATCAGAAATGCAAAAGCAGCATCAATCTTCAAGAATCTTGAGAACATATGGAATTCAAAAGTTATAAGCACAAAAACCAAGTTAAGACTATTCAATTCAAATGTAATATCCACCCTCATTTATGCATGTGAAAGCTGGAAAACAACTAAAGAAATAGAAAAGAAATTAGACTCTTTTGAAAACAAATGCCTAAGGAAAATACTCGGCATCAAGTGGAATGAATTCAAGAACAACGCAGAGATAAGACAGATGACTGAACAACAACCAGTCTCACGGGTGATCAGGAAAAGGAGATGGACATATGTTGGTCACTTGATGAGAAGAAATGAGCAGAGAATCCCAAAACAAGCTATCAAGTGGAACACAACAGGCCGAAGAAAAAGAGGCAGACCGCGTGAAACTCTGAAGAGGACATTATTAAGAGAGGCCAAGTTAACAGGCATAAAATCCTTTGATGAGGTTGAAAGACTCGCCGAAGATAGGAAAAATTGGCAAACTACTTTGCGAGGCCTATGTGACGTTTAACGGCACGGGAAGGATATAAGATATAAGATATATATATATATATATATATATATATATATATATATATATATATATACTGATATATATTGCCAATGCACTGGTTAACACATTCAACCACTGCTGCCATGGAAATCTAATCCCCCTATCTCACATAAGCTCGCTGTGCCAACGCACTGCATACATGAAATATCTCCAATCCACCTCTCCCTACAACACACAATTTCCATTGTGCTAGTGCACTGCATAACATATTTCCCAGTGCACCGAATACAAAACACGACGGACCTTGGTTTGTCCATTTAAATGCGATAGGGTTCAACGGAATCAGCGAATCCTCACCTACGACGACGGTGCGATACTCCAACAGCACATGATGATTTCACGACACACCATATAATCCATGGTACATAGAATCAAACATTGTGAGGCGGCAGGGCCAACACGGACGAGCAGACTAGCTCCCTGCCATTTCTCAGGTTTTCTGTTCTAACTTTCCGCCACGCATTCCGCTGTATAAATCTCTTTTTTTGGGGGGGGTTTTTTTTTGGGCAGATATCAACAAGGAATATACACAACTTTCTGATAAAGACCTTCAGTTTATTTTACATTTACAAAAAAACAAAAAAAACACACACACAGACATAAATGTCATGGAGAGGACTTTCTCACCGTAAACTTTCATAAAAAAAATAAATACCGATACAAAATGAAAGCAGTTACAGATTTAAGACCAGATTTAAGAACAGAGTTAAGACCAGAGTTAAGACCAGAGTTAAGACCAGAGTTAAGACCAGAGTTAAGACCAGAGTTAAGACCAGATTTAAGACCAGAGTTAAGACCAGATTTAAGATCAGGTTTACGATCAGATTTAAGACAGTAACTTACGTAATTTGAACATGATTTTTTTTTAAAATAAAAGAAAACTGCCTGTCTCGAAGTATCTTCCATGTGGTGGTGGAGTCTATAAGTTTAACATTGAACTAGAAGGCTCTCACAAGTGGTGGAGTCTATGAATTTACTAGTAACACTGATCTAGTAGGCCTCCGCAAGTGATGGAATCTACGTGATTAATAGTAACACTGACCTAGCTGGCCACCAAATGTGATGGAGTCTACTTGTTTACTAGTAACACTAATCTTGCTGGCCTCCACAACTACGTGTTTAATAGTAACATTGAACTAGCCGGCTTCCACAAGTGGTGGAGTCTACGAGTTTAATAGTAACATTGAACTAGCAGCTTCCACAAGTGGTGGAGTCTACGAGTTTAATAGTATCATTGAACTAGCAGCTTCCACAAGTGGTGGAGTCTACGAGTTTAATTGTATCATTGAACTAGCAGCTTCCACAAGTGGTGGAGTCTACGAGTTTAATAGTAACATTGAACTAGCAGCTTCCACAAGTGGTAGAGTCTACGAGTTTAATAGTAACATTGAACTAGCAGCTTCCACAAGTGGTAGAGTCTACGAGTTTAATAGTATCATTGAACAAGCAGCTTCCACAAGCGGTAGAGTCTACGAGATTAATAGTAACATTGAACTAGCCGGCTTCCACAAGTGGTGGAGTCTACGAGTTTAATAGTAACATTGAACTAGCCGGCCTCCACAAGTTGTAGAGTCTACGAGTTTAATAGTAACATTGAACTAGCCGGCCTCCACGAGTTTAATAGTAACATTGAACTAGCCGGCCTCCACGAGTTTAATAGTAACAGTGATCCTGCTGACCGCGGAGTTTCATGTTTCCTGAGGAAAAAGATGAACGATTACTATCTCTGTCTAAAGCAAGTCTTGTTGAGGAAACTATTAAAGTTATGTCTGTGGAAACCCGATCTTTTTATGGGGGGTGATTAAAGTTATGTCTGTAGAAACCCGATATTTGTGTAGGAATGATTAAAGTTATTTCTGTAGAAACTCGATATTTGTGTAGGAATGAGTAAAGTTATTTCTGTAGAAACTCGATATTTGTGTAGGAATGAGTAAAGTTATGTCTCTAGAAATCCGATATTTGAGTAGGAATGATTTTAGTTATCTTTGTAGAAACCCGAATTTTGTGTTTGTAGTTATGTTTGTAGAAACCGGATCTTAGTGTGTGAATGATTAAAGTTATCTCTCTAGAAACTCCCTCTTGTTGTGGAAAGATTAAAGTTCCTCTGTTTATATTGTTTTTATCCCCGAGCAGATGACCGGAGGATAAGGAATCCGTAGCTCGTAGTAGTGACAGTTTATTAAGTCAAGTCAGGTTACTGGAGATTGTATTATTTTAGTACCAGCATCTTGTTTCAGACTGGTGTGTATACGGAGTTAACTGGAGATTGTATTATTTTAGTACCAGCATCTTGTTTCAGACTGGTGTGTATACGGAGTTAACTGGAGATTGTATTATTTTAGTACCAGCATCTTGTTTCAGACTGGTGTGTATACGGAGTTAACTGGAGATTGTATTATTTTAGTACCAGCATCTTGTTTCAGAATGGTGTGTATACCGAGTTAACTGGAGATTGTATTATTTTAGTACCAGCATCTTGTTTCAGAGTGGTGTGTATACCGAGTTAACTGGAGATTGTATTATTTTAGTACCAGCATCTTGTTTCAGAGTGGTGTGTATACCGAGTTAACTGGAGATTGTACTATTTTAGAACTAGTATCTTGGGTTAGTGTGGAGTGTATGGCAAGTGGTGTGTATGACTTGGAGATTGTATAATTTTTATTACTGATTAGGAAAATTAGCAGTATTGAGCTATTCTGTAGTTGTAGTTTTCCATTTTAGACTGTATGATTTTCTAGTGGTAAAGATTGTGAGATTGACTAAACATATTGTTATTAGCAAGTTAACCTGTTCATTGAAGTTTTTTATTATCGATTTTACAGGCTAACTTGCTAAATAACAATATGTTTAGTCAATCTCACAATCTTTACTACAATCTTTACTACTAGAAAATCATTTGTACAGTTTGATAACGGAGAAGTGGTTATGAAATGCAGAGTGATTAACGTAAGTAGAAAACACTATATCTGTCAATGTATGAGTCATGTAAGTAGAATCTACTATATCTGTCAGTGTATGAGTCATGTAAGTAGAATCTACTATATCTGTCAGTGTGTGAGTCATGTAAGTAGAATCTACTATATATATTAGTGCGTGAGTCATGTAAGTAGAATCTACTCTATCTGTTAGTGTGTGTCATATAAATAGAATCTACTATATCTGTCAGTGTGTGAGTCATGTAAGTAGAATCTACTATATCTGTCAGTGTGTGAGTCATGTAAGTAGAATCTACTATATCTGTCAGTGTGTGAGTCATGTAAGTAGAATCTATTATATCTGTCAGTATGTGAGTCATGTAAGTAGAATCTATTATATCTGTCAGTATGTGAGTCATGTAAGTAGAATCTATTATATCTGTTAGTGTGTGAGTCATGTAAGTAGAATCTATTATATCTGTCAGTATGTGAGTCATGTAAGTAGAATCCACATTATATGTTAGTGTGTGAGTCACGTAAGTAGAATTCACTATATCTGTTTGTGTGTGAGTCATGTAAGTAGAATCTATTATATCTGTTAGTGTGAGTCATGAAAGTAGAATTTACTATATCTGTGACTGCGTGAGTCATGTAAGTAGAATCCACATTATATGTTAGTGTGTGAGTCACGTAAGTAGAATCCACTATATATGTCAGTGTGTGAGTCATGTAAGTAGAATCCACTTTTTCTGCTCGTATGTGAGTCATGTTAGTAGAATCTACTATATCTGTTAGTTTGTGAGTCATCTAAGTAGAATCTACTATATCTGTTAGTGTGTGAGTCATACAAATAGAATCTACTATATATGTTAGTGTGTGAGTCATATAAGTAGAATCTACTATATCTGTTAATGTGTGAGTCATGTAAGTAGAATCTACTATATTGTCAATGTGTGAGTCATGTAAGGAGAACCTAGAATCTACTATATCTGTCACTGTGTGAATCATGTAAATAGAATGCACTATATATGTTAGTGTGTGATTCATGTAAGTATAATCTACTATTTCTGTCAGTGTGTGAGTGGTGTAAGTATAATCCACTATATCTGATAGTGTGTGAATCATGTAAGTAGAATGTACTATATCTGTTAGTGTGTGAGTCATATAAGTAGAATCTACTATATCTGTTAATGACTTAGTCATGTAAGTAGAATCTACTATGTATGTAAGTGTGTGAGTCATGTAAGTAGAATCTAAAATATCTGTCAATGTGTGAGCCATGTAAGTAGAATCTACTATATCTGTCAATGTGTGAGTCATGTAAGTAGAATCTACAATATATGTTAGTGTTTGAGTCGTGTAAGTAGAATCTACTATATATGTCAGTGTGTGAGTCATTTAAGTAGAATCTACTATATCTGTTAGGGCATGAGTCATGTAAGTAGAATCTACTATATCTGTTAGTGTGTGAGTCATGTAAGTAGAATCTAGAATCTCTGTCAAAGTGTGAGTCATGTAAGTAGAATCTAATATATATGTCAGTGTGTGAGTCATGTAAGTACAATCCACTATATCTGTTACTGTGTGAGTCATGCAAGTAGAATCTAGAATCTACTATATCTGTTAATGTGTGAGTCATATAAATAGAATCTACTATATATGTTAGTGTGTGAGTCATATAAGTAGAATCTACTATATCTGTTAATGTGTGAGTCATGTAAGTAGAATCTACTATATTGTCAATGTGTGAGTCATGTAAGGAGAACCTAGAATCTACTATATCTGTCACTGTGTGAATCATGTAAATAGAATGCACTATATATGTTAGTGTGTGATTCCTGTAAGTAGAATCTACTATTTCTGTCAGTGTGTGAGTGGTGTAAGTATAATCCACTATATCTGATAGTGTTTGAGTCGTGTAAGTAGAATCTACTATATATGTCAGTGTGTGAGTCATTTAAGTAGAATCTACTATATCTGTTAGGGCATGAGTCATGTAAGTAGAATCTACTATATCTGTTAGTGTGTGAGTCATGTAAGTAGAATCTAGAATCTCTGTCAAAGTGTGAGTCATGTAAGTAGAATCTAATATATATGTCAGTGTGTAAGTCATGTAAGTACAATCCACTATATCTGTTACTGTGTGAGTCATGTAAGTAGAATCTAGAATCTACTATATCTGTTAGTCTGTGAGTCATATAAGTAGAATCTACTATATCTGTCAGTGTGTGAGTCATGTAAGTAGAATCTACTTTATCTCTCAGTATGTGAGTCATGTAAGTAGAATTCACTATATCTGTCAGTGTGTGATTCATATAAGTAGAATCTACTATATCTGTTTGTGTGTGAGTCGTGTAAGTAGAAGCCACTATATCTGTCAGTGTGTGAGTCATGTAAGTAGAATCTACTATATCTGTCAGTGTGTGAGTCATGTAAGTAGAATCTACTATATCTGTCAGTGTGTGAGTCATGTAAGTAGAAGCCACTATATATGTCAGTGTATTAGTTATGTAAGTAGAAGCCACTATATCTGTCAGTGTGTGAGTCCAGTATCAAAGGATGATTCTTGGGTAAGATTATTACTTCACTTTACTAAGTTCTGCTTCTGTTAGGCAACTTTACCTACTTGGGCTGCATTTGTTGAAGAAGTAACTTTAATTATGATTTATTATCAGATGTGCGTCAAATAGACGTACTAGATATTATATCTTGGTACAGAAACTACAATATCATGCTTGAGTCAGTACCTACTAGGTAGGTCAGGTATAAAGTAGCTAGCCTGTGTTAACGAGCCCAAAGCCCAGACTAAAAAGAGAACTTTATTCGATACCAACAGAGCTGGGTTAAGCTGGGTGTGTACTTAAGCTGGGGTGCCTATAGTTCTGGGACAATTGTCTTTTGGGAGTGGACGAGAGAGAGAAAGAGAGAGAGAGAGAGAAGAGAGAGAGAGAAAGAGAGAGAGAAGAGAGAGAGAAAGAGAGAGAAAGAGAGAGAGAAAGAGAGAGAAAGAGAGAGAAAGAGAGAGAAGAAGAGAGAGAAGAGAGAGAGAAAGAGAGAGAGAGAAAGAGAGAGAAAGAGAGAGAAGAAAGAGAGAGAGAGAAAGAGAGAGAGAAAGAGAGAGAAAGAGAGAGAGAAAGAGAGAGAGAAAGAGAGAGAGAAAGCGGGAGATAAACAGATGAGGCTGAAAATGATGAGTGTTGGAGTGAGTGAGAAAGATTTTAACAGCAACATTTCTTTATGTTCCATTGTTTAGATTATGATTTATTTTCATTTCTTTCCTATTGCAGAGTCGACATTACATACTACATACTACACAATTCATACTACATACTACACATTCATACTACATACTACATGAGTCTTGCTTTGGGTGTTTTATTTGTTCTACTATCCAAGTTCCTTTGTGCAGGTTCTGTGGTTGATAACAACGCCAGAGTCCCTGCTGATAACAGGTTGCAATAAACTTGCTATCCCCGGACAACGGACACAACTTTGTTATTCTTTACTTACTAGTTTGTTTTTTTTTTGGTGGAGAGCGGAGGAACGCGTCTTACTAATATCAAACATCAGCAGACATATCATATCACTATCATATCTACAATCGGAACAAATGTATTAGGAACACACTTATCTTAACATAGTATCTATGAGACAGGGAACATAGATATGATTGCTTAATAGCTCTGACCTATTTCAGTAGCCCAGAAACCTGTAGCGATCAACACTAATTGTAATTATGATTTTTGTCAAATGTAATATCTGGATAGTGGAAGGATGTGGACATGAAGATCGTATGCGGGGATTAGTAAAGTCTGATATGAAACCACTAAATCAAGGACGTGACAAGTCTATGTGTCTCTACAACAATGATGGCTATCAGAATTAGTAAACAAAACACAGGCAGCAGACTATAGGTGGCTGGGAATGGATATCGTTGAAGCACTCATCGGATTTCTCATCCCCAAGTGACCTGATGTGGATAAAGAGCTTAAGTACAGCCACCAGAGGCTGGAAAACAAAGTTTTGGCCAGGCCAGCCTACACCCTGTCTTCATTACAGTCTGAGCAAGACCACAGTCTGCCTTAGCAAAGAAAGGTGCTGAAGTCAGTCAAGAAAGGTTAAAATATGACGAATTAGCCTTCCACATGTAAAAGATTAGCACATCCAGATCCATCCACTGTTTAATATCTGCTCCTGATATTTATCTGTGCTTCTTATGTTTATTTCTATTTTAACTTTCGCCTGTTTTGGGAATTGTTAAACATCATCATGTGCCATGAAATCTGTCTAAAGTCATTATCTCTAAGTATTATGTTTTAAACCTATTATTTCCTTTTACATTGTTCATTTATCAGATGTGAAAGTATGTCCTAATTTACAGGACATAAGAGAATTTAGAACAGTGTCACTTTGACTGACAGAGTAGTGCTCTTGTTGAGGTAGTTAAAATGGAATCTTTGCCTTGACCGAACTGGACAAGAGACGCGAAATAAGCGTGAAACATGAGAAGCGAGTGGGAGAAGTTGTGGTATAAAACCACTCAGATTTCAAGGAGAAGAGAAGACAAGAGGAGTTAATATGGACAAGTTGGTTCACTTGGTCTTATTTTAGAGAAATGATTAGGACGTAGCTTAGTGTCCATTGTTCAACGGTTTTATTTTCCTCGTTTAGGAAGAGCCCAGCATTTTTTGTAGGATGTAAGTTAGTTAGAGCCGTGGTCCTCGTAGGACAGACTGAGTTTTTCAGTGATGATGTTTGTGTTTTCTGGGAATGATTTTGTTGTTGTAAGTTGGAGGTTTTTTTAAATTTGAATCTTGCTTCTCTATGGCGGAATTGTCTCCGTCGGGAACTGTTGTTATTTGTTCCATTTCAGTGTTTCTTTTGTGGAATAACTTCATACCTCATCTCATCACATCATAAGAATCTTTCTATCGTTAAAGATGATGTTCTTTTGTAAAACAATTAAATATCGACTCTGGCTCACGAAAAATCATCATGATATCTGTCATTGTTATAGGTTGGTTGATATTCTGCTTGTCAGTGTCGTAGTTTGGTTGATAGTCTTCATGTTAGTGTCGTAGTTTGGTTGATAGTCTTCATATTAGTGTCGTAGTTTGGTTGATAGTCTTCATGTTAGTGTCGTAGTTTGGTTGATAGTCTTCATATTAGTGTTGTAGGTTAGTTGATAGTCTTCATATTAGTGTTGTAGGTTAGTTGATAGTCTTCATATTAGTGTTGTAGGTTAGTTGATAGTCTTCATATTAGTGTTGTAGGTTAGTTCATAGTCTTCATGTTAGTGTTGTAGGTTAGTTGATAGTCTTCATATTAGTGTTGTAGGTTAGTTGATAGTCTTCATATTAGTGTTGTAGGTTAGTTGATAGTCTTCATATTAGTGTTGTAGGTTAGTTGATAGTCTTCATATTAGTGTTGTAGGTTAGTTGATAGTCTTCATGTTAGTGTCGTAGGTTAGTTGATAGTCTTCATATTAGTGTTGTAGGTTAGTTGATAGTCTTCATATTAGTGTTGTAGGTTAGTTGATAGTCTTCATATTAGTGTCGTAGTTTGGTTGATAGTCTTCATATTAGTGTTGTAGGTTAGTTGATAGTCTTCATATTAGTGTTCTAGGTTAGTTGATAGTCTTCATATTAGGGTCGTAGGTTAGTTGATAGTCTTCATATTAGTGTTGTAGGTTAGTTGATAGTCTTCATATTAGTGTTGTAGGTTAGTTGATAGTCTTCATATTAGTGTTGTAGGTTAGTTGATAGTCTTCATATTAGTGTTGTAGGTTAGTTGATAGTCTTCATATTAGTGTTGTAGGTTAGTTGATAGTCTTCATGTTAGTGTCGTAGTTTGTTTGATAGTCTTCATTTTAGTGTCGTAGGTTAATTGATAGTCTTCATGTTAGTGTCGTAGGTCGATTTATATTCTGCATATCAGTTTTTTAGTTTAGTTGATAGTGTTCTTGTCCTTGTTGTAGGTTGGATGATAATCTTCAGTTAGTGTTGTAGGTCTTGTTCTGATGTCATGGTTCTAGAATTCTGTAACAAGTCTTGTTCTGGTGTCCTGGTTCTAGAATTCTGTAACATGTCTTGTTCTGATGTCCCGGCACTAGAATTCTGTAACATGTCTTGTTCTGATGTCCTGGTTCTAGAATTCTGTAACATGTCTTGTTCTGATGTCCTGGTTCTAGAATTCTGTAACATGTCTTGTTCTGATGTCCTGGTTCTAGAATTCTGTAACATGTCTTGTTCTGATGTCCCGGCACTAGAATTCTGTAACATGTCTTGTTCTGATGTCCCGGCACTAGAATTCTGTAACATGTCTTGTTCTGATGTCCCGGTACTAGAATTCTGTAACATGTCTTGTTCTGATGTCCCGGCACTAGAATTCTGTAACATGTCTTGTTCTGATGTCCCGGTACTAGAATTCTGTAACATGTCTTGTTCTGATGTCCCGGCACTAGAATTCTGTAACATGTCTTGTTCTGATGTCCCGGCACTAGAATTCTGTAACATGTCTTGTTCTGATGTCCCGGCACTAGAATTCTGTAACATGTCCTGTACTGATGTCCTGGTACCATAATTCTGTAACATGCCTTGTACTAATGTCCTAGTACTAGAATTCTGCAACATGTCTTGTACTGATATCCTGGTACTAGAATTATGTAACATATCTTGTAATAATATCCTAGTACTAGAATTCTGTAACATATCTTGTACTAATGTCCTAGTACTATTATGTAACCTGTCTTGTACTAATATTCTGGTATTAGAATTATGTAACATGCCTTGTACTAATGTCCTAGTACTAGAATTATGTAACATGTCTTGTACTAATGTCCTAATAATAGAATTATGTAACATGTCTTGTACTAATGTCCTAGTACTAGAATTATGTAACATATCATGTACTAATGTCCTAGTACTATTATTATGTAAAATGTTTTGTACTAATGTTCTAGTACTATTATGTAACATGTCTTGTACTAATATTCTGGTACTAGAATTATGTAACTTGCCTTGTACTAATGTCCTAGTACTATTATGTAGCATGTCTTGTACTAATATTCTGGTACTAGAATTATGTAACATCCCTTGTACTAATGTCCTAGTACTATTATGTAACATGTCTTGTACTAATATTCTGGTACTAGAATTATGTAACATGTCTTGTACTAATGTCCTAGTACTCTTATGTAGAATGTCTTGTACTAATATTCTCGTACTAGAATTATGTAACATGCCTTGTACTAATGCCCTAGTACTATTATTTAACATGTCTTCTACTAATATTTTGGTACTAGAATTATGTAACATGCCTTGTACTAATGTCCTAGTACTAGAATTATGTAACATGTCTTGTACTAATATTGTGGTACTAGAATTATGTAACATACCTTTTACTAATGTCCTAGTACTAAAATTATGTAACATGCCTTGTACTAATGTCCTAGTACTAGAATTATGTAACATACCTTGTACTAATGTCCTAGTACTAGAATTATGTAACATGCCTTGTACTTATGTCCTAGTACTAGAATTATGTAACATGTCTTGTACTAATGTCCTAGTACTAGAATTATGTAACATGTCTTGTACTAATATTCTGGTACTAGAATTATGTAACATGTCTTGTACTAATGTAATAGTACTAGAATTATGTAACGTGTATTGTACTAATATTCTGGTACTAGAATTATGTAACATGTCTTGTACTAATATTCTGGTACTAGAATTATGTAACATGTCTTGTACTAATGTCCTAGTACTAGAATTATGTAACATGTCTTGTACTAATATTCTGGTACTAGAATTATGTAACATGTCTTGTACTACTGTAATAGTACTAGAATTATGTAACGTGTATTGTACTAATATTCTGGTACTATAATTATGTAACATGCCTTGTACTAATGTCCTGGTACTAAAATTATGTAACATGTCTTGTACTAATATCCTAGTACTAAAATTATGTAACATGTCTTGTACTGATGTCCTAATACTATTATGTAGCATGTCTTATACTAATGTCGTAGTACTAATATTATGTAACATGTCTTGTACTAATGTCCTAGTACTATTATGTAACGTGTCTTGTACTAATATTCTGGTACTAGAATTAGGTAACATGTCTTGTTCTAATGTCCTAGTACTATTATGTAACATGTCTTGTACTAATATTCTGGTACTAGAATTATGTAACATGTCTTGTACTAATGTCCTAGTACTAGAATTATGTAACATGTCTTGTACTAATGTCCTAGTACTATTATGTAACATGTCTTGTACTAATATTCTGGTACTAGAATTATGTAACATGTCTTGTAGTAATGTCCTAGTACTAGAATTATGTAACATGTCGTGTACTAATGTCCTAGTACTAGAATTATGTAACATGTCTTTACTGATATCATTGTACTAGAATTCTGTAACATGTCTTGTACTAATATCCTAGTAATAGAATTATGTAACATGTCCTGTACTAATTTCCTAGTAATAGAATTATGTAACATGTCTTGTACTTATGTCCTAGTACTAGAAATTTGTAACATGTCTTGTACTAATGTCCTAGTACTAGAATTATGTAACATGTCTTGTACTAATGTCCTAGTAATAGAATTATGTAACAATGTCTTGTACTAATGTCCTAGTACTAGAATTATGTAACATGTCTTGTACTGATATCATGGTACCAGAATTCTGTAACATGTCCTGTACTGATGTCCTGGTACCAGAATTCTGTAACATGTCTTCTACTGATGTCCTGGTATCAGTATTCTGCCTTACAGACTTGCACATTTGAATGAATGAATTCAGTTGTTTATGTAACCTGTACACATCTTCGTAAGTACATATTTTAAAACAATATATCACCATATGTTCACCATATGAAGTTTTATCTTATCTCTCCAGTGTCAGTGATGAGCCAGTTGACGAGGATAACGACGAACCATGATAAGCTGGAGAAAGAACTGACAGAGCTCGGGTATAACAGTACAGTCATAGGAGGAGAGTTATCAGAGCAGAGAGATAACATTACCATCATCGAGACAGAACTTTCAGTTTTTGGCAAAAAATTCAAAATTTTACAAAACCAGAATATAATAATGAAAGAAGATTTAATTATTATGAGACGCAGAAATGAAGGTATCAAAGAGGAACTAACTGTACTGGTACACAATAATACAGCCAAGATAGAGGAACTAGCTGAACTGAAGCGAACAAATGAAGATATGAACAAGGAACTAACTGTACTGGTACATAATAATACAGCAACGGTAAAAGAACTAGCTGAACTGAAGCGAACAAATGAAGATATTACAAAAGAAATAACTGTACTGGTACATAATAATACAGCCAAGATAGAGGAACTAACTGGACTGAAAGAGGAACTCACTGCAGAAAAACACAAAATCAGAAAGCTGGAAGAGAAACTGACAGATATGTTACAGCAGATTTCTGTGCTGGAGACACAAATGAACAATTCCAGTCAAAAGCGAGAAAGCATTGAAGACGATCTGACCTCACATGTAAGTTATACGACATGCACACATAAGATGTGGTGGATTATCACGACTTTCTCTCTCAAGTAGTACAATACTTTTTAAAAACTTTGTAACAATATTTCAATGACGCCATTTTCTGTTTTAGACTTACTTAATTCTTCAGAATTATTAATCTAGTCTTCGTATTTGTTAACCCAGTCTTCAGATTTTATTCCTGTCATTTACACAGAATTTCACATAAAGTAAATCTTCTAGCCTATTAATCCAAGTTTCACATTTTTGTTATCCTTTTCGTTATTTTTATTAACCCAAGTTTCACGTTTGTTATCTTATTCTTCATATTTATTAACCCAGTCAGAGTAACTTTAACCATAACTTCCGAGATTTTCAGTGTCAGTAGAATTTCACATAGTAATAGAATTATGTAACAATGTCTTGTACTAATGTCCTAGTACTAGAATTATGTAACATGTCCTGTACTGATATCCTGGTACCAGAATTCTGTAACATGTCCTGTACTGATATCCTGGTACCAGAATTCTGTAACATGTCTTCTACTGATGTCCTGGTATCAGTATTCTGCCTTACAGACTTGCACATTTCAATGAATGAATTCAGTTGTTTATGTAACCTGTACACATCTTCGTAAGTACATATTTTAAAACAATATATCACCATATGTTCACCATATGAAGTTTTATCTTATCTCTCCAGTGTCAGTGATGAGCCAGTTGACGAGGATAACGACGAGCCATGATAAGCTGGAGAAAGAACTGACAGAGCTCGGGTATAACAGTACAGTTATAGGAGGAGAGTTATCAGAGCAGAGAGATAACATTACCATCATCGAGAGAGAACTTTCAGTTTTTGACAAAGAATTCAAAATTTTACAAAACCAGAATATAATAATGAAAGAAGATTTAATTATTATGAGGCGCAGAAATGAAGGTATCAAAGAGGAACTAACTGTACTGGTACACAATAATACAGCCAAGATAGAGGAACTAGCTGAACTGAAGCGAACAAATGAAGATATGAACAAGGAACTAACTGTACTGGTAAATAATAATACAGCAACGGTAAAAGAACTAGCTGAACTGAAGCGAACAAATGAAGATATTAAAAAGAAATAACTGTGCTGGTACACAATAATACAGCCAAGATAGAGGAACTAACTGGACTGAAAGAGGAACTCACTGCAGAAAAACACAAAATCAGAAAGCTGGAAGAGAAACTGACAGATATGTTACAGCAGATTTCTGTGCTGGAGACACAAATGAACAATTTCAGTCAAAAGCGAGAAAGCATTGAAGATGATCTGACCTCACATGTAAGTTATACGACATGCACACATAAGATGTGGTGGATTATCACGACTTTCTCTCTCTTTACTAATACATATTTGTAGTACAATACTTTTTAAAAACTTTGTAACAATATTTCAATGACGCCATTTTCTGTTTTAGACTTACTTAATTCTTCAGAATTATTAATCTAGTCTTCGTATTTGTTAACCCAGTCTTCAGATTTTATTCCTGTCATTTACACAGAATTTCACATAAAGTAAATCTTCTAGCCTATTAATCCAAGTTTCACATTTTTGTTATCCTTTTCGTTATTTTTATTAACCCAAGTTTCACGTTTGTTATCTTATTCTTCATATTTATTAACCCAGTCAGAGTAACTTTAACCATAACTTCCGAGATTTTCAGTGTCAGTAGAATTTCACATACTATTACACATTATATTCTAATTATTTTATTATATTGTATATTATATTGTATTATATTTTTATTGTATTATTTATAATCGTCTTACTTTACACATATATCCTGTTATTTCGAACTACTAGTATATGTTATATTTATTATTCTTTAAATAGAATTATCATTTGTTGTTTATTATAATTCTAGTTGATTCTACATAATTTTAATCTGACCTCTGTCAAAACAGGCTACATGTAGAAGAGGAGAGACATCCATTGATGGAAATAGAAAATTCATCCTCTTAGGGATGAAGATGGCGATCTGTGACACAGTGACTGATGGTGGAGGGTGGATAATAATTCAGGTAAAGTTACATATTTTACTTTCATCTATCCATCCATCCATTCATCCATCCATCCATCCATCCATCCATACATACATACATACATCCATCTATCTCTGTATACCTACCTACTTACCTACATACCTACGTACCTACCTACCTACCTACTTACCTACCTACCTACTTACCTACCTACCTACTTACCTACATACCTACGTACCTACCTACTTACCTACCTACCTACTTACCTACCTACCTACATTACCTACCTACATAACCATCTATCTGCCTTCCTACCTACCTACCTACCCACCTACCTACCCACCTACCTATCTAACTACCTTACCTGCCTACCTAACTATCTGAATACCTACCTACCTACATACCTACTTACTTATATACCTACCCATTTACCCACCCACCTACCTACCTACCTGCCTGCCTACTTATCCTCCCACCCACCTACTTTATCTGTCTGTCTACCTACCTAGCTACCTACATACCTGCCTACTTGCTACCTGCCTACCTGTAATCCCTCTATCTGTCTGTCTGTCTGTCTGTCTGTGTTGTAAACATTAACAAGAAAGGACTGTTGATGGCATGAAAGAGGTTACTAAACAGAAAGTAACTCAGAATTCTACCTCTCAAAACTAGACTCACTTTTAACAAAAGTAAATCAGTTTATAAAATTATGTCATGTCGTAGAGTTCCGACTCCTTTGTGGACTATGTTTAAATCTGATCCAAAATATAGCCATCATCTTCTCCAGAAACATTCACCAATTTCCCAATTACCTTTCTACCAGTTTAACGTCTACAAGATAAGCCTTGGTTGCTCTGCCTATCACTTTTGGGATATGCTTCTATCTCATCTAAAATCTGAAACTAATATTCATTCTTTCAATTTGATTTTTTTTTCAGTATCTGTTTAAATTTGATTATCTCTCCATTAAAAGAACAGATCAAGTTAAAAAGCCTGTCTGTCAGCAGATCGTGCATACTAAAATCTTCTTCTTTAGTGATTTATTTCTCCATATCTTTAGAACTGTTTAATAATTAATCAGAATATGTTTATAGACTTTCTGCGTTAATTCTATTAATATGTATTAATTTGTGCATCGATATCGTTATGTTGTATGTGTGCATGTCCTAATAACGAGACAATATGTATTCGACATTTAAAAAACATATTATAGAAGGCGTGGTTTGAATGTAAAAATTTTGTGACATTAATTTCTTCTCATACAGTTGTATTAGTTGTTACTTCTTGTACTAACTTGTTTGGACTTGTATGATGAAGGGCAGAATGTCAGACAAGGCTGAGAACTTAATTCTTTATCCTTTGATAATAACGTTCCATTTATTTTCTGTCTGAACGCCAGATTACATGCTTACCTGCCTACCTATTTACCTACATACCCCCCCTATAGTTTATTTTTCTGTATGCTGAAATGTTTCTTAATTTATGTGTATTTGTATGAGTTTATGTCTTATGATTATCTAACTATTGTGTGAGCTGTAAAGCAACTTTAATATTTTTTTAAATTTTTAATTAGAGGCGTACAAAAGGTGACGTGGACTTCTATAGAGGCTGGAGTGATTACAAGAAAGGGTTTGGAACTCCAGTTACCGACTTCTGGATTGGAAATGATGTTATTCATAACCTGACTTCAAGTGTAAGTATTAGATAACATTAGCTTCCATGTCTCAGAAAATAGAGATGGGTGTGTAAACATATCTCACGCTGTCTTGAGATACATTTTTGTGTACTTGATGACAGCAATCAGTCATTTGCATGTCGCTTGTGGAACTTTGTCTCCCTAACAGCACCTCAGTAGGCCTCTCGGTTGTAAGATGTCCTGCTGCTGATGCATCCATCTGCAGATTATCAACGATGTCTTGCAGCCATCTTCGCTTACGTCTTCCTCTTTCTTTTTCCCATGATGTTCTTTTCGAAGACAGTCTTCTTTAGATTATCATGACGTTTAGTGTGTTCAAAATATTTAAGTTTTCTTTGTTTAATCATCTTTACTAGCTAGCCTTCTTCAAAACATATTCTTGTAGTATGGATATATTTGTGCTTGTCTGTGCCCATGATATTTGAAGAACTCTTCTGTAGCATTTACATTCAAAGGCATTTATGTTTCTCAGCTGTTTTGTTAAGTGTTAAGGTCTCACAAGCAGATGTTGCGATGACACCGATAGAAAGAACAATTTAACAAACAGTTATTATGAGAACTTAAATCCTGCCCTGTTAGAATCATCTCACTAACAAATGTAACATTGTCAAGACGTGAGAATTTAGATCCAGCACTGTTAGAATTATCTGATTAACAAATGTAACATTGTCAAGACGCACGGGACAAAATTTTCCTACGAATGTTCGAGTCTTTTCATGTCAGATCTAACCTTGACATCTACATCTAGGGGAGTTTAATTTATCCGACATTATCTCATGTGGGCTAGGGCAGAATCTAAACATGTCCTTGGATTGTTTTGTCCCGTGGATCAGCTTTTTACATCTGGGAGAAGAGGACCAAACATCGTATACGAAACTTATGAAAATCAATAGGAAACTCTCATTCAGTCTGATCAGTCAAGACATCTTGTGAGTTTGATCTGTCAAGACATCTTGTGAGTCTGATCTGTCAAGACATCTTGTGAGTCCGATCAGTCAAGACATCTTGTGAGTCTGATCAGTCAAGACATCTTGTGTGTCTGATCAATCAAGACATCTTATGAGCGTGATCAGTCAAGCCAGGTTGAGATTGTGATCAGTCAAGACATCTTGTGAATCTGATCAGTCAAGACATCTTGTGAGTGTGATCAGTCAAAACATCTTGTGAGTCTGATTATTCAAGACATCCTGTGAGTCTAATAAGTCAAGACATCTTGTGAGTGTGATCAGTCAAGACATCTTGTGAGTCTGATCAGTCAAGACAGCTTGTGAGTGTGGCTAGTCAATACATTTTATGAGTGTGATCAATCAAGACAGCTTGTGAGTCTGATCAGTCAAGACATCTTGTGATTGTGATCAGTCAAGACAGTTTGTGAGTGTGATCAGTCAAGACATCTTGTGATTCTGATCAATCAAGATATCTTGTGAGTCTGATCAGTTAAGACACCTTGTGAGTGTGATCAGTCAAGACATCTTGTGAGTCTGATCAGTCAAGACATCTTGTGGGTCTGACCAGTTAAGACAGCTTGTGAGTCGTATCAGTCAAGACATTCTGTGAGTCTAATCAGTCAATACAAGTTATGTTACTGAGTTTGAATAAACTTATTGGTTTATATGCTTATCTTGGTGTCTCATAATCTCTGGTGCTGCATATCGCTGTGCGACAGAACGAGGTAAATACAGCCATTTGAAATATACATATATAATATGGTTATAAGACATGAACAATAATCCAACCATGTAAATATTTCTACATAGAGACACTGACAATGTTCTTTTAGGAACGTATCATGAACAAAAAACAAAGAAAATGTTCCCTTGTACTATCAGCTCTTTCACGCCAGAATTAATTCCCATGCTCTGCTAGAATAAATTTGACGGGAAATTGTTTTTGGCCGAAAGAAATTGGAACGAAGTCACTCAATATTTTAAGAAATATGGATTATTTTAGAAATATGGTGCTTTCAATTTTATTTAGTTTATTCATTCATTCATTACTTTAGATGTCCCTTGCGAAACTTTGCGTCCCAAAAAGTACTTCTGTGGGCCTATTGGTTGTAAGCAAGATGTCATACTGCTAATGCATACATTTGGAGATTTTATTTAGAATTTGTCTAAAAAATTGCTCTGAGCACAAGCGTGTAAGATCTACCAACCAACCCACGTTGTTTTGGAGCGAAAGAGTAAGCAAGAAAAATATCTGCAACGAATATGAAAGAGAAAACGTACAGAAGTGGAAGAAACACTAAAAAAAGCCAATCTTAGACATACAACCTTTCACTGTGAAGTTGTAGGTTAAGACAGTGAGACGGTTTCACAGCGTCACTAAATATATGGGGTTATGGATGAAATATATGAAATATATTATGACAGACGGAGAAATCAGATATTATATGCCTGGCTGAAATAAAACATTCTTTTTTTCTAGCGTTCTTCTGCTAAAGCGATTATGTAGAGTGCTTCTGGTAAAGTGACTATGTAGCATGTTTCTGGTAAAGTGACTATGTAGCGTGTTTCTGGTAAGGTGACTATGTAGCGTGCTTCTGGTAAAGTGACTATGTAGCGTGCTTCTGGTAAAGTGACTATGTAGCGTGCTTCTGGTAAAGTGACTATGTAGCGTGCTTCTGATACAGTGACTATGTAGCATGGTTCTGGTAAAGTGACTATGTAGCGTGCTTCTGATACAGTGACTATGTAGCATGGTTCTGGTAAAGTGACTATGTAGCATGGTTCTGGTAAAGTGACTATGTAGCATGCTTCTGGTAAAGTGACTATGTAGCGTGCTTCTGATACAGTGACTATGTAGCGTGGTTCTGGTAAAGTGACTATGTAGCGTGGTTCTAGTAAAATGACTATGTAGCGTGGTTCTAGTAAAGTGATTATGTAGCGTGGTTCTGGTAAAGTGACTATGTAGCGTGGTTCTGGTAAAGTGATTATGAGTATAAAATCCTGAGTCAAGAAGGAAATCCTCCATTCTCCTCCCTTAAACATTGGCTGAGAGTGTAAACTGTCGGCTTAGATTAGCTACAAGCAACATGATAATTGTGAGATGAAGATTTCACGGACCGACATCACTTTTATAGTGTGTAGCTGTCTGTCCTAAGTCATTTTCCCCCTGTGGTACCTGGGACCTGGACACATGCCTGGGAAGCAAAGAATAGGACCACTGTACCCTACCACGCATGATCGTAAAAGGCGACTAAGGACGGTGTTGACCATTGGAAGGACAATTTTCCAGTATAAAAACATTGATAAAGTAACTTTTAGGTCCGCAGACAAAACAATAGTAAACCAAATTAATCACAAACTGATAAACAAATGGAAACGGTCACTACAAGATGTGGTAGCAAGGAAGGAGGCAACATCAGATAAACTCAGAGGATTACAATGGACCCTCGACACAGTGCTGGAGGACCTTGATTTGCTGACCACATTTGTCTACTATCAAGCAACCACAAAGATATGCATGATAAAACAAACTAACACAGAATGCTAACAATATAGGATTAAAGATCAACGTAGGAATGTGAACAAGAGAAATGTTCTGAGAGTAGACAACAAGTTAGTGGAGAAGATCACAGAGTCTTGGGAGTAGAGTAGTAGAAGATGGAGACAGCACAGAAGACATCAACAACAGGCTACCTAGAGCAAACCAGGCTTTTGAGATGCTACAGACTAAATAGAAATCTAAGCATGAAGACGAAAACCAGGATAATTAAGAGTAATGTTCTAAGTGTACTACTAGACTAGAATGAACGTGAATGGTGGAAAATCACCAAACCATAGAAAACAAGCTGAATTCTTTCTAGTGTACGAAGAATCAGAAGAATATTTTGGCCAAACACCATAAGAAATACCATCTTGATAGCAGAAATGCAGATGAAGCCACTGACAACTGTTATTGAGGAAAGACGTTGGCGATGGTTGGGACATGTGCTCGGTATGACTGGCGTCTAATTAGCAAAGATAGCACTAAGATGGACATCACAGGGGAGCAGAAGTAAGGGTAGGTCAAAGGAGACATGGAGAAAAACAACAGAGAGAATTGTGAGCCACAGAAGGCTCACCTGGGGTAGAGCGGAACAAAAGGTCAAGGACAGTCGTTTGGAAAACCCTTGAGGAAGCCCCATGTGCCTTGATTGTCTACTTGAGGTTCAAAGAGAGAGAGAGAGAACGAACGAACGAACATATTTTATTTTCAAAGGGTTAAGAATTGAGCACGCAGGCCCGTCTAACATTCTGCCATCATCATACAGCTTTCACTCAGTCGCAGTCATTCAGCATTTGTTAATGAGTATAATTATGAAGATAAGTCCAAAGTATTTATGTTTTCTCTCTTTAATTTTCCTTTCAAGCCAACCTTCTTCAGTATTAAGTTCTTGTAGCATGAATATATTTGATCTTTTTTATGTCCAAGATATTTGAAGAACTCTTCCGTAGCTTTTACATTCAAAGTAAGATATGTGTTACTCAGCTGTTCTCTTAAGTGTCCAGGTCTCACAGGTATATATTGCGACGGGAAAGATGCATGCCCTTAAAAACTTTATTTATGTAGTTCTGTCTGTTCCTCTCCACAGCTTCTTTAATTGTTTTACTTTTTTAAGAGCTATAGATATCCTCTTTTTATTTCCCTCATTGTATCTTCTTTAATAATTGGCAATGATAAGTTATATTTCTTGTTTGACCTCGACACTTTGACAACAGTATAGGGACAATAGGTCATATACTTAAGCGTTTCCTTGATGAGGTCTTAACTCTTTCCTGATTTCAGTTCAACCAGTTGTGGAGGATTGCGTTTTGGTTGTAGATGAGGTCGGCATTTGAGTAGAACATAATCATCCACTGGTTTGTAGTTTTTTGTCAAAATATCTTCTAGACATATGTAGCTTCTTGTTTGACTGGAGTTGGATGTCTGTTAACACTCTCTAGCTGTGTAGTTGAGGTTACCGCAAGGAAAACATCGAAATACATTTCTTGTTTGTGCATCTATGAGCTGTGTGATATGACACAACTAATACATACAGCTATAACTTAATAACAACACAACTAAAACAAACAGCTATAACTTAATAACAACACAACTAAAACAAACAGCAATAACTTAATAACAGCACAACTATTACAAATAACTAATATAAAAACTATACCTGTTGCAGAATCTTCTTATAAGTCGTAAAGATTCAATATTTCAAAGTATCAAAACTAAAATTGTTAAATTTACAGTCTAAAATAACACTCCGTATATAAAATCTAGTACTTTTTGTTCAATCAAATTATGGAGAACTGTTTGAAATAGCGGACACCATTTTGTGCCCGTCTTTCTTACAAGAAGGATATAAAAAAATTAGCTAAGTCTTGTTTTTTTTAAATCTATTTTTTTGTCTGTTGTTGTTGGATGTGGTCAGAAAAAGCCAACTGCCGAAATATTGGATTGTTGTATGTTCTTCAGTTATATGTAATCATCGCACATTCTTTTCCTGTCGTTTATATTTGTTCATCTTATTTTATGTAACTCTAATTTAAAAGTGTTCATCTTAATTTCTATTACTCTAATTTATGTGTGCTGATCTTACTTTCTGTTACTCTAGTTTATATCTGCTCATAATACGTTTTGTTCATCTCGTTTATACGTGCTCATTATATTTTATATTCCTCTCTTTTACATGTGGGCATCTTACGTTTTGTTACTCTTGTTTATATATACTGATTTTTACTGTATATTCTTATCTTCTATATGTGTTAATCTTACTTTCTGTTATTCTTGCCTATATGTGCTGGTCTAACTTTCTGTTCCTCTCATTTATATGTCATCATCTTTCTATTCTTGTTTGTCTGAGCTCATCTTACTTTCTATTACTCTCGTTTATATGTGCTCATCTTACGTAATGTTACTCTCGTTCCTATGTGCTCATAGTACTTTTTGTTACTATCTATTATATGTGCTCATCGTACTTTCTGTTACTCTCGTTTATATGTGCTCATCTTACTTTCTATTACTCTCATTTATATGTGCTCACTCTACGTTCTGTTACTCTTTTTTATGTGTTCTGATTTTACTGTATATTTTTCTATTTTATATCTGCTCTTTTTACTTTTTATTACTCTCGTTTATATGTGCTCATCTTACTTTCTGTTCTTCTTGTTTGCATGTGCTCATCTTACTTTCTGTTCTTCTTGTTTGCATGTGCTCATCTTACTTTCTGTTCTTCTTGTTTGCATGTGCTCATCTTACTTTCTGTTCTTCTTGTTTGTATGTGCTCATCTTACTTTCTGTTCTTCTTGTTTGTATGTGCTCATCTTACTTTCTGTTCTTCTTGTTTGTATGTGCTCATCTTACTTTCTGTTCTTCTTGTTTGCATGTGCTCATCTTACTTTCTGTTCTTCTTGTTTGCATGTGCTCATCTTACTTTCTGTTCTTCTTGTTTGTATGTGCTCATCTTACTTTCTGTTCTTCTTGTTTGCATGTGCTCATCTTACTTTCTGTTCTTCTTGTTTGCATGTGCTCATCTTACTTTCTGTTCTTCTTGTTTGTATGTGCTCATCTTACTTTCTGTTACTCTCGATCTTGTTAATTTTTTAGACTTTCTATATTTCTGTAAAACTGTTCGACACACCCCTATCTACCTTTATTACTAGAACCAGTTTTATCGCAGTCGTTATTCTCTTATCTCTTAGTCTTCTCTTCTTCTTCTTCGTTCGCATTGTCTGTCTATACCTGCAGTCCTGTCTCTTGGATAAATTTAATATAATCTACTATCAATAATAAAATCTAATATCTCTTAGTGTTTTTATAAAGAGAGCAACTCCAGTAGTAAATAAAGATAAAACTTTGTCTTATATTAAAAGTAATTTAATTAAAAGTAGATTTATAGACTAGTATAAAGTAGACACTTACCATCTACAAGATCTTTGTGCTAGCATAAGCTGGGTCACATTACCGGCTATGACTGGTAAAATGTTAATTAATAAGTTAAAAACAACAATCTTGCTTACAGTTAGTTTATAAGTAGACTAAAACTATTATACTAAAGATTGGTTTTATCTTATACATGCGTACTCATGCTTCATACTTAGTTATTATAATTTTTACTTTTATCTCCAGGGCTACACTGAGCTGAGGGTTGACTTGGAATATAAAGGGAGCAAATATTTCGCTCACTACTCACACTTTAGTGTTGGTGATGAGGTCTCCAAGTACAAGCTCTCAGTGAGTGGCTACAGCGGTACAGCGGGTGATAGTCTGATCTATCATAATGGTATAAGGTTCACCACATTCGACCAGGACAATGATGTAGGCAGTGATAATTGTGCTGAAAAGAGGACAGGAGCGTGGTGGCATAAAAACTGCTACGCCTCAAACCTAAACGGAGAGTGGGGTAGAAACGACCATGGCGGTGTAGTATGGTGGGGTATAGCTGTCGCTAAATCAGTAACTTCCACGGAGATGAAGATCAGACGCGTCTAAGAGAACGTAAAGTTGAAAACTTCTCCCACTGATATATCAAAATGTCTGTCAATGTCTAAAGCTAGCACATATTTCCACCAGTTATAGTACAATAAAACGGCAAATATTTGACAATATGTTTGATATTTAAAACACGTTCTAACATCTTCAGATCCTGTTTATCGATGTCAGTCTCACCAAGACAACGAGTTAACTTTGATCATCTCCCCTGCTTTGCTTACATATAAGCACTGAACTAGTTCTCTGTTATAATGTACCAACAATGAGAATTATTAGAAAGTAAACTTTCGTATCTTATCTTACATTTTATATCCTTCCCGTGCTATTACACGTCACATAGGGCTCGAAAAGTAGTTCGCCAATTTTTCCTGTCTTCAGCGAGTCTTTCAACTTCATAAAAGGATTTTTATGCCTGTTAATTTGGCCTCTCTTAACAATGTCCTCTTCAGAGTTTCACGCGGTCTGCCTCTTTCTTTGGCCTGTTGTGTTCCACTTGACAGCTTGTTTTGGGATTCTCTGATCATTTCTTCTCATCACGTGACCAACATATTTCCATCTCCTTTTCCTGATCACCCATAGACTGGTTGTTGTTCAGTCATCTGTCTTATCTCTGCAGTGTTAAATAAACATTACTGTCACTTAAAACATTTCAAACTTTCACATTTCCTTTTTTCTTCTCTTTGCTATTTGAAAGTTGTTGGTTTGTTTACGTGTCGAAGGTAAATCTAAAATGTCTAGAAAGAAGAATAAATATTGTGCTATATTCTAGTACTTGTGGCTGGTTTCATCTTATTGTTTGTCTGTCGGCGTTAAAGATATTTTTAACATTCATGTTCTCGCCACAGTCAATTAACAGCTGTACAAATGTTTCATCTTATTAACAGCTGTACAAATGTTTTATCTTACTAACAGCTGTACAAATGTTTTATCTTACTAACAGCTGTACAAATGTTTTATCTTACTAACAGCTGTACAAATGTTTTATCTTACTAACAGGTGTACAAATGTTTTATCTTACTAACAGCTGTACAAATGTTTCATCTTATTAACAGCTGTACAAATGTTTCATCTTATTAACAGCTGTACAAATGTTTTATCTTACTAACAGCTGTACAAATGTTTTATCTTACTAACAGCTGTACAAATGTTTTATCTTACTAACAGGTGTACAAATGTTTCATCTTACTAACAGCTGTACAAATATTTTATCTTTCAAACAGCTGTACAAATGTTTCATCTTATTAACAGCTGTACAAATGTTTTATCTTACTAACAGGTGTACAAATGTTTCATCTTACTAACAGGTGTACAAATGTTTCATCTTACTAACAGGTGTACAAATGTTTCATCTTACTAACAGGTGTATAAATGTTTTATCTTACTAACAGGTGTACAAATGTTTCATCTTATTAACAGCTGTATGAATGTTTTATCTTACTAACAGGTGTACAAATGTTTCATCTTATTAACAGCTGTATAAATGTTTTATCTTACTAACAGGTGTACAAATGTTTCATCTTATTAACAGCTGTATAAATGTTTTATCTTACTAACAGGTGCACAAATGTTTCATCTTACTAACAGCTGTACAAATGTTTCATCTTATTAACAGCTGTATAAATGTTTTATCTTACTAACAGGTGTACAAATGTTTTATCTTACTAACAGCTGTACAAATGTTGTATCTTACTAATAGGTGTACAAATGTTTTATCTTACTAACAGGTGTACAAATGTTTTATCTTACTAACAGGTGTACAAATGTTTTATCTTACTAACAGGTGTACAAATGTTGTATCTTACTAACAGCTGTACAAATGTTTCATTTTACTAACAGCTGTACAAATGTTTTATTTTACTAACAGCTGTACAAATGTTTTATCTTACTAACAGCTGTACAAATATTTTATCTTTCAAACAGCTGTACCCACGTTTTATCTTACTAATAGCTGTACAAATGTTTTATCTTACTAAAGCTGAACAAATGTTTTATCTCTGTAACACCTGCACAAATGTTTTTTTCTTACTAACAGATGTACACATGTCTTATCTTACTAACAGCTGTGCAAATGTTATCTTTCTAACATCTGTATACATGTTTTATCTTCCTAACAGCTGTACAAATGTTGTATCTTACTTACAGCTGTTCGAATGTTTCATCACTGTTTTGTTAAGATAGACACTTTCAGGTACACATACAGATTTTTTCTGTAGTCCAAGGCTAAAATCTGGTAGAGGGTCATTACATTCCAGGGAACAAATTA
>CM019708.1:37841551-37854758 GCA_009760885.1 Achatina immaculata
TGAAGCCGGAGTCAGAATTTTGAACCCTTGAACCTATGAAGTTTATATATTACTTGTAACATTAGAAGAAGACTGTTATGATGTCCTGATCTGTCTGGATTATTTTTCAGTTCTTTACTCAAGTCTTTGACCTCCAGGAGATGAATATACCCAAAGAAATACTGAAAACGGTAGCTGGAAACTTATGTTACGGTCTGGGAAATGATATATGCACTTACCTGTTCTCTTCTACTTTTGGTATAAATTCTAACACCTTTAACAAGGTAAAACAATTGTGTGTATGCCGTCAATTTTTAGTTAAACTCTTCTCAACTGGATTTGTTTTTCACTTTTTACAAGTAAGATATGTTGTTGTTTGTATGTCATTGCAAGGGAAGATGCTGTCCAGTTTGGCGATCGGCGATCTATTGCTGATATACTAGCGTTAGGGTTGATCATCCATAGCTGACATGCTAGCTTTAGGGTTGGCCATCCATAGGTGAGACACTAGCGATAGGGTTGGTCATGGCCGTCTATAGGTGACACACTAGCGTTAAGGTTGGCCATCAATAGGTGAGACACTAGCGGTAGGGTTGGCCATCCATAGGTGAGACACTAGCCGTAGGGTTGGCCATGGCTATCTATAGATGACACACTAACGTTAGGGTTGGCCATCCATAAGTGAGACACTAGCGGTAGGGTTGGCCATCCATAGATGGCATGCGAGCGTTAATGTTGGCCATCTATAGGTGACACACAAGCGCCAGGGTTGGCCACCCACAGCTGACATGCTAGCGTTAAGGTTAGCCATCTATAGA
This sequence comes from Achatina immaculata, assembly GCA_009760885.1. Classification (NCBI taxonomy): domain Eukaryota; kingdom Metazoa; phylum Mollusca; class Gastropoda; order Stylommatophora; family Achatinidae; genus Lissachatina; species Lissachatina immaculata. The sequence goes on from CM019708.1 coordinate 37,842,349, forward strand.
TGGCATGCTAGAGTTAGGGTTGGCCACTCATAGCTGATATGCTGACGTTAGGGTTGACTACTCATAGCTGATATGCTGACGTTAGGGTTGACAACTCATAGCTGATATGTTACGTTAGGGTTGGCTACTCATAGCTGATATGTTGACGTTAGGGCTGGCTACTCATAGCCTCATAGCTGACATGATGGTGTACCTGTCCCGCTTCGTTAGTACCTGCCCCCTTCACCCGGGTAACAGGCCTGGTCTGGCTAATAAGGCAGGGATCACCTTAGTCCCTATGGTGATGGAGTAGACTTCTTATAGAGGTTAGGCTAACAACATTAGCCTATCTAAATAGGCGCCTTTTATGCCTTATCTGCTGAGTCCTTTTCGACAGAGACCTAGCTGGGAAGACCTTGAAGAAGCCCGACGGAGGACAAAGAAAGGACCACTACCGTCCTACGTATTCCGCAATCAAATTATTCCACAGCGAGTCATAAATAAGATGACTTATAATCAGGTGGTCCCGTGAAGTCGTCGTCGCCAGATAAGGGACGTCGTGTATGCCAGCTAATACCAGGCAGCCATCAGTGAAAGAACAGTTCTTTAAGAGCTTTTGTGTTAGAGAAAGACACAAAAAAAAAGCAATCGAATTGATTGGAAATAAAGAGAACCGTAGAAAATGGAGGGACCAAGGCACGTAATGAATGGATGCAATCTATGTACGTTTATCTGAAAAGTATATCAGTCGTGTTTTCCCAGTCATGGTTTCTGTTTTCTCTCAGTCATGGTTTCTGTCTCCTCCCAGTCACGGTTTCTGTTTCTTCTCAGTCATGTCTTCTGTTTCCTCACAGTCATGTTTTCTGTTTTCTATCGGCCATGTTTTGTTTTCTCTCAGTGAAGTTTTCTGCGTTTAATCAGTCATGTTTTCTGTTTTCTTTCAGTCATGTTTCGTGCTTTCAACCAGTGATGTATTCTATCTTCTCCCAGTCATGTTTTCTGTTTTCTATCAGTCATGTGTTCTGTTTTCTCTCAGTGATGTCTTCTGTTTTCTCTCAGTTATGTTTTATGTTTTCTCTCAGTGCAGTTGTGAGCGAGCACGCGAAGCTCAGAAGAGTGTACGGCTTATGGGCGGAGCGTTCTCGCTCACGTGATACGAACGTATAAGACCTATATATAGTCGAGGAAAGCGTGATGGAGAGATTGAGGTACCGTCGGAGCTTATGATTGTTGTGAATACGTAACCCCAGCCGTCTCCTTCTGTTGATAATGTATTGTGGAATCATAATGTGATGTGGATTATGTCATTCTCGTCTTATATGGAGGTTCTCATATTCATGGTGATATTCGTGATATTTTTGGATGGGCACACATCAAGGTCCAGTGTGTGTTTTCATTCGCATGGATAATATTATGTCAGTGGTATCAGGAGATATCCAACCCGGCAGCAGCAGCGGCACAATCAATGATGTACATTAGCACATGGTAATTGTAGGGGATATGAGGTAAGACACTATAGCGGCAGCTATGAAGATAATTCATTGCATTAGCACAAAGGGAGATATATGTGATAATTCAGTGCATTAGCACAAAGGAGATATGTTTGATAATTCAGTGCACTGGCACAAGTGGGGATATGTGTGATATTTCAATGCATTACACAAGGGAGATATGAGTTTCGTAAGAGCGGTAGTAGCTGCCATGTTAATAAGTGCGAAGGCACAATTTAGAAGAGTTTTGTGTGTATTGCGTTAATAGGGCCAGGAGAGCCAAGGCCAGTTGAGTCCATATGATTTCAGTTGATACTTAGAGAATTATACATTATATTAGTGTCATGCTTATTACACCCATGATAATACATGTTGATGCCTTGTGTATTGCAATGTCCTTGTGGCATTAACATGATGTATGTAGTGTGGATAATAACATGTTGATTGAATTAATTGCTTGACTTTCTAATGTGTAGCACTAGTGTCAGGAGATTGGATCATCTTATGTAAAATGCTGCATAAACTGGCATACAGTATCCTTGGACGGGAAATCCTTGGTTGTCGGTTAGATATGGGTTGAGCTTGGCCACCCAGTACGATAGTATAAGGGCCATGGATTTGTGGGTTTCAGCTGGTTGCGGTCATATCCCTTCCAAATTCCGTCCCCAATTGTAGATTTGGCACCATCTAGGTCTACACAGTCAGGTTTTCTGTTTTCTTTCAGTCATGTTTTCTGTTTTTCTCTCAGTCATGTTTTCTGTTTTCTCTCAGTCATGTTTTCTGTTTTCTCTCTGTCTTACAGTCACGATCTGGTGTGCACTTGTGGCTGAACCCAGACTCCACCTCCACCCAGAACTTTATTCACTTGTTGCAGGTATCATCATAATCATCATCATCATCATCATCATCGTCGTCGTTGTCGTCGTCGTCGTTATCATCATCATCATCATCGCTGTTTTAATTTATTTTTTTATTATTATTCTCTGGAACCGGGGGGGGGGGGGGGCAAAGACGATGTTCAGTTTGGCAGTCAGCGATTCATAGCTGACATGACAGTGTCAGGATTGAAGAACCATAGCTGACATGACAGTGTCAGGATTGAAGAACTATACCTGAGATGACTGCGTCATGATTGAAGAACCATAGCTGAGATGACTGCGTCAGGATTGGAGAACCATAGCTGAGATGACAGTGTCAGGATTGAAGAACCATAGCTGACATGACAGTGTCAGGATTGAAGAACCATATCTGACATGACAGCGTCAGGATTGGGGAACCATAGCTCATCAAGCCCCTATCTAGCCTAGTATTTGTTATCTAACCTGGCTAAAGGGGTAATAGTCGTATAAGTAGCCATTGCTATCCAACGCGATGTATAAACTAGGAAAAAAGTAGGAACAGCTTTGTTGCTTAACGAGCACACAGATGTGAGGTTTTGTTTTACACCTTGATCATAAAAAAGCACACAGGACGAAGGAATAGGGAGAGAGAGAAGATAAATTATAAAATATTTAAACATTATCTACACTCCACCATGCGCATTTCTGAACACAGCCTCTTACAAGTCACAGCTAAGTGCTCCATTTAGTTTATTTTATTCCTCTGTTTTCCATTCCTACCTTTTAGGTAGCATTCATGTGAATTTATATTTTATGTTATCTCTTTATTTCTTCGTCCTCTGTGTTTTTATATGATTAAGGTGCAAACCAAAACGTCACATCTGTGTGCTCGTTAAGTAATAAAGCTGTTCCTACGTTTTTTTTTTCCTAGTTTATACATTCTGTTATGACAGCTTTAGTGCGGTGTTTTCGTGTAAAGATGTATGCTTAGTTTTATATACTTATACATTAATTTATATACTTATACATTAATTTATATACGTATACATTAATTTATATACTTATACATTAATTTATATACTTATACATTAATTTATATACTTATACATTAATTTATTCGTATAGCCAACACGATGATGTGCCTCAATATCTTCACACACTTCGGTTCCAAAGAACCACAGCCCGCAGTTCCAGAGTGTGAGAGAGAGAGAGAAACAGAGAGATAGAGAGACAGAGAGAGAATGCCAGACAGAGAGAGAGACAGACAGAGACAGACAGAGAGAGACAGAGAGATAGAGAGACAGAGAGAGACAGAGAGATAGAGAGACAAATATAGAGAGACAGAGAGAGACAGAGAGATAGAGAGACACAGAGAGACAGAGAGATAGAGAGACAAATATAGAGAGACAGAGAGAGACAGAGAGATAGAAAGACAAAGAAAAACATAGAGAGACAGGGAGAGACATACAGAGAGAGACAGAGAGATAGTGAGACAGAGACAGAAACAGAGAGATATATAGAGAAAGAAAGAAAAAGAGGGTGAAGATTGTTATCCTCATAATTGCTCATTAATTTTATTGATCTCATTTATAATTCATTATTATAGTGCTGTTATTGATGGGCTTAGATAATTTGTTACTCTATAGATAGGTCAGTTGTTGGTTGTGTTTAAACACCTGATAACCTGTTTTAACGCACGATAATCTGTTTTTTTAAAACACCTGATAATCTGTTTTTAAAACTCCTGTTAATGTTTTTAAACACCTGATAATCTGTTTTAAAGCATTGATAATCTGTTTCTAAAACATCTGTTAGTCTATTTCAAAATACATGGTACTCTGTTTTTCAAAATTATCGGTTTCAAAACATCTAACAATATGTTTTTAATTACTTTATATATATATATATATATATATATATATATATATATATTTAAGCACATGGTGATCTGTTTTTAAAACACTTGATGATCTATTTTTTTAAAAAAACTGATATCTGTTTTTAAACACGTGATAGTCTATTTTTTAAATGATGTGACAATCTCTTTTAAAAATACATGATAATCTTTTTTCTTTAAAACACCTGTTTAAAAAAAAATACCTGATATCAGTTTCTTTAACACCTGACATCTGCTTTTTAAAACCGCCTGGTAATCTTTTAAAAAAAAAAACATCTGATAATTTGTTTTCTTAAAAACAACTGATAATCTGTTTTTAACGCATGATAATCTGTTCGTATGTATCTATGTTGTCTATATAATATTTGAAATCATTGTTTCAGGGCTTTCAAAACGGGACATTCGGGGCTTACGATTATGGGACAGACGAGGAGAATACGAGACATTACGGACAGGTATTTCAGAAATCAACCTCAAGTGTTTAGGGACAAGTGAGCAGTCACGGGACAGGGCTGGGAAAATCAGGAAAAGACTGTAAACTGCGACTGTAAAAAAAGGGTCAAGCTCTGTTTCTGTGTAACTGTAAAAAAGGGTCTAGCTCTGTTTCTGTGTAACTGTAAAAAAAGGGTCTAGCTCTGTTTCTGTGTATCTGTAAAAAAAAAGGGTCAAGCTCTGTTTCTGTGTAACTGTAAAAAAGGGTCTAGCTCTGTTTCTGTGTAACTGTAAAAAAAAGTTCTAGTTCTGTTTCTGTGTAACTGTAAAAAAACGGTCTAGCTTTGTTTCTGTGTAACTGTAAAAATGGTCTAGTTCTGTTTCTATGTAACTGTAAAAAAAACGGTCTAGCTTTGTTTCTTTGTAACTGTAAAAAAGGGTCTAGTTCTGTTTTTTACAGTTACACAGAAACAAAGCTAGACCCTTTTTTTACAGTTACACAGAAACAGAGCTTGACGCTTTTTTTTACAGTTACATAGGAACAGAGCTTGACCTTTTTTTTTACAGTTACACAGATTGATTGATTGATTGATTGGTTGATCTTTATTTCAAAAAGGTTAAGAATTGGGCAAAGAGAGACAGAAAGAGAGAGGGAAAGAAAGAGAGAATGAGAGAGAGAATGAGAAAGAGAGTGAAATAGACAGAGAGAGAAAGGGAGATGGAGAGAGAGAGAAAGAAAGAGGGAAAGAGAGAGAGAAAGAGAAAGGGAAAGAGACACGGAAAGAGAGAGAGAGCGAGAAAGAAAGAGGGAAAGAGAGAGAGTGAGAAAGAGACTGAAATAGACAGAGAGAAGGAAAAAGAAATAGACAGAAAGAAAGAGAGAGAGAGAAAGAGAAAGAGAGAGGGAAAGAGAGAAGAAAAGAGAGAGAGAGAGAGTGAGAAAGTGAGTGAAATAAACAAAGAGAGAAAAAGTGAGAGGAGAAGAAAGAGAGTGAGAAAGAGAGTGAAATAGACACACAGAGAGAAAAAAGAGAGGTGAATAGAGAGAAAGAGAGAGGAATAGACAGAGAGAGAGTAAGAGAGAGGGAAAGAGGGAGAGTGTGAAAGAGAGAGAGAAAGAGAGAGAGTGAGAAAGAGGATGAAATGGACAGAGAAAGAGAGAGAAATAGACAGAGAGAGAAAGAGAGAGGGGGAGGGGAAGAAAGAGAGAGGTGAAAAAAGGACGATAAAGATGTATATTAAAACAAAGAAAATATTAAAAAGACTAAAGAATAATGAACTGCAGGAATATGAGCACTATGTACGGGTCTGTCACCTGGCCGAGGATTCTCCAAGCAGCGATAAGAAAATTGGACCATACATGGGAAGGGAAAGAAGAAGCAGTCCAGAACAGATAGAACTGGCCTATGCCCCAGATAGGAGTAAAGAAGGCATGGATGGATGGATGGATGGATGGATGGATGGATGGATGGATGGATATGCGTATGCACTACGTAAATTGAGATGATCAATTATCTCCTTTGTTATTTAACTACTGACGTTTTGGTCATCATCATCATCATCATCATCATCTCCAGTCTTTTGTACTCCAAATGGAGCATAAGGCATCAACAAAGACTCTCTAGTCAATCCTATCTTGAGCAAGTATTGACGTTTTGTTAGGTACCCTTAGATTATTCTGGGTAACAACTTGAAATAATAGTCTCATCTAAGATACAGCCAGTCCTTCGGATGTCCCCTTGCGGAACTCTGCTTCCCTAACAGCTCTCCTGTAGGCCTCTCGGTTGTAAGCAAGATGACGCGTCTATTCGCAGATCTTCAAAGATGTCTCGCAGCCATCTTTGCCTTGGCCTTCCTCTCTTTCTTTTTCCCCATTATGTACCCTTCCAAGACTGTCTGCTCTAAATTCTCATACTTAAATACAACTTTACTCAAATGAGTAGTAGACGAATTCATTTCAACAAAATATCCTTATTATTTTGCTTCTCTCTTTGGTTCTTGTTTTAATTTTATTTTATTTTGTCTAAAGTTTCTTGTATCACTCTTTATTCATCCTAGGAAACTCCACCCACTTACAACATGACGGATATGACAGTCCAAATGACCGCCTATATTGGGGGAAATGATTCGCTGACAGATCCCCAGGACGTTGATTGGCTGCTTTCTCAGTTGACAAACGTGGTCTCCGTCAAGCGCATACCACAGTATTACCATCTGGACTTTCTCTGGAGTCTGGACGCCGCTACGCTGATCTACAGTGACATTATAAAAGCCATGACAACCTAACAGATGCCGTTACGCATCGGGAGACGTTGTCACATTACTGTCAAATATCTTTAATTATTAACGGCGTGTTTGTTTCATTGTTAACTCTTTGAATCCAAGGCAACCAATGGCAATGGTGGTAGATCCCGTACATCTATGTGAAAGGAAATTCAGTGCTCAGAATAATATTTACGTAAAGTCTAAATAAATTTTTAAAACAGGAGCACATTTCTAATCCAAACTATACTCACGGAAAAAAGTAAGTGTGCAATGCTTTAGAAAGCACCATGAACATGCTCAGGTGATGATTGAAATAAAATTTGGCACACATTATGTTTGATTATCCAATAACAGATAAAATGATAACTTTCAGGCCAGTCACATGTCACAAAAAAGTGAAAAAAAAAAACACCTAATGTGGTTTACCACCCCAAGAAAAGAAAATCAGGGTTTCAATATCGTGTGTGTGTCCTCCTCTGGCAGTTATCACTGGTTGATACCGCCTTCTCATCGAACCAATGACACGTTGTACCAATTGTTGATACATGTTATTCTATTCTTCTTGCAACGCTCGGGCTAATTCTTGGCGGTTTCCAGGACGATTGTGTCGTCTTCGCTACCTGCGGTCCAGTTCATCCCAAATGTGCTTGATAAGTGACAGGTCCGGTGAAACTGCTGGCCATGGCAAGACAGTAATCTGATGCTGTTGAAAGTGGTCCCTGGCCACACGTGCGACATGTGGACGAGCGTTATCCTGTTGCAGTATCACGCCTTGTCTATTAGCATCCAGAAAAGGCATTACGTGGCGTGTAATGATTTCGACCCTATATCGTAAACCTGTAAGGTTGCCATTGAGGAAGACTAGGTTTGTTCGGCCAGCATAGGAAATTCCTCCCCAAACCATTACACTGCCTCCTCTCCTCCTGTCCACCTCTAACACACAGTTATTCTCAAGCTTTCTCCGCTTCGTCTGTACACTAAAGCACATCCATCATGGCTTTGTAGACAGAATCTGGACTCATCAGTGAATAGGATCCGTCTCCATTGATGATAGTGCCATGCCACGTGGTGCCTGGCCCAAGTCAAGCGGGTCTGTCTGTAGTGAACTGTCAGTACTGGTCTAACTGCAGCCCTATAAGGTAAGAGATTTACCTCTCTGAGTCTGTTCCACACTGTCCTGCTCGACACACGTCTTAAACCTGGAATGTTGCTGGCAGTCCATGTTGCCTGGAGAAACCTGTTACGAAGGTGCATGAGGTGGATGTAGCGGTCTTGTGCAAGGGTGGTAACTCGTAGTCTACCGCTTCTATGGCGGTCAGCAACTGAACCATTTTGGTTAAAACGACGTTGAAGGCGTGGTATTGTGTTTCTGTGAACATTAAAATGATGAGATACTGCTGCTGCTGTTGATCCAGCAATTAACATCCCAACAGCTATTTCTCGCTGATGTTCGCTTAATTTTGGCACGATGAAAAAAAAAAAGATGCTGGAACTCCACTACCCCTTTCTTTAACGATTATGTGAAGAGATCTCTGAGAACAAAATCACACACTTACCCTCATTTTATCCGTGGTCAGTAACCAATCATGGATCACTGCACGTGATTTCACTGGAGCTGTGGTTATCTTCCCAATGAATAGTGTGATCACTTCATGCAGCACGGGGAAGTGGACAACACTCAGACAAAACTTCGTGCCAAATTTGATTTCATTTCACTCATGACAACGTGATTGGTGCTCTTGACACCACTACAGACTTACTTTTTTTTCCGTGAGATATTTTTTTTACATTACAGAGTGACTTTATTCCAGTTTATTTTCATCAATTCTCGTTAGTTATTAATTTGACAGAGGAGGGAAATTTATTCAGCAGTGAAAGATTGTTTTTTAAAGGCGGTAGAAAACTTTTCGTTGAAAGTAAAGGGCTCAGTTACTGGCTTTCTAAAAACAATTAATTTGTCATTTCAAAATAATTTTCGCTCATTTATAGATATGTGGCTCAAGTGGACAGGCTGCTCATTAATACATGATACAAACAAACAGAAACGAACTTTAGCAGTACTCACTTCAAGCATCTTGTAAAAGTTAACATTCCCGTTTCCACGCCATTAGGGCATATTGGGGAATACGGTGTTAGGTCCGTATTTTCCGTGACCTTCGGCACATGAAAGTGTGATGTGTTCAGTATCACGCCTGGCCGCATTTGCTTTCCCAGATTTCTCTGGTACCTATTTTTAGAGGCTGAGTCAACCCCGGGGGCCTTTTTGGTATGTACCAGGAGCTAACAAGCATCTTGTAGGAAACGTATATGATATGTTATCTAATTACAATTATATATATATCTCTCTCTCTGAACCTTAAGTGCCCAGGGCACATGGGGCTTCCGCAAGGGTTTTCCACAAATGCCTGTCCTTCGCCTTTTTTTCTGCTCTTGCCCAGGTGAGCCCTCTATTGCTCAACATCCTTTCTGTTGTTCTTCTCCATGTCTCTTTTGGTCTACCCTTACTTCTGTTCCCCTGTGGTGTCCATCTTAGTGCTATTTTTGGTAGTGAGTTGTCAGTCATTCGGAGCACATGTCCCAACCATCGCCAGCATCTTTCCTCAATAATTGTTGTCAGTGGTTTCATCTGCATTTCTGCTAATAAGATGTTATTTCTTATAGTGTTTGGCCAAAATATTTTTCTAATTCTTCGTAAACATTTAGTCTGGAAAGAATTCAACTTGTTTTCTATGATATTATAGAATATCTAGATTAGAAGAATACACATAAGAATACTTTACATATACATTATGTCAAAATACACAAAAAACAACATTATGTCAAAATACATATACGAATACATCGCACAGACTGCGGCGAAAATGAAGAGCTGGAATGGACGAACGACGTAGCTGTGAAGAGATTGCTGGAGCTGGGACACATTAAAGGTGCTGGCAGGAAATCTGAACTGTGTGGCAGAAAACTCATCGTACACAACCAACATTTGATAGGAACTATTAGCAAACATACTCTTGGATGGATGCTGCGGCATACGGCGGAGCATACATGGAGCTGTCCCGAACGCAGTGAAGCCGGAGTCTGAATCTTTGAACTTTGGAGAATACATTTAAAAATATAATAAGGTTCTTGAAAAGCGAAGCATAACCGATGTACCCCATACCTACGAAAACTTAGGAAACACTGGAAATACAAGACATCATCAGATCTGTTTCATCTTGAGCGCTTTCTTAACTTTCTTCTGTCATGTTGTTTCCAGTCTGAGAACATTTATGGAGCTCTCATTAAAAATAAAGCAATAAATATGACCCAGATGATGCTAAGATTTCTTTCCATGGAGCTGACCCATTTCCTTGTCCGTGGATCTCTAAAAATCCTTTTATGGATCCCCGAGGGGGTTGGGGGGAAGGGGGGGGGAGGGGGTCATGAAACCCAGGTTCTTCTTCTTTCTTCCTTCTTATTCTTCGTCTTCTTCTTCTTCTTTCTTTCTTTCTTCTTTCTTCTTCTTTCTTCCTTCTTCTTCTTTCTTCCTTCTTCTTCTTTCTTCCTTCCTTCTTCTTCTTTCGTCTTCTTTTTCTTTTTCTTTCTTCTTCCTCTTCTTCTTCCTTTTTCTTCATCTTCTTCTTCTTCTACTACTTTTCCTTCTTCTTTACATGCTGCAGTTGCATCATCATCAAAATAAGATATTCAGTAATTTAGAGTTTCAAGTTTCTACGTTCGATATTAAAATACGTGGTGTGTAACCTTTTTGTCGATTACTTCCCTTTCAAAACTGCGAAGAGAGAAACTTTTGAGTTGCAAAAAAACTATATATCTGTACTTGTCATGGTTTTGTGTAATAATTGTTTAAAATCGGAAAAAAGACTCTATGCTCACACTGTCATCATCATCATCATTATCATCATTTCTTCCCATCTACGTGTAGTCCACCGTTCGTTCCTTTCCTTCTAGCCTGGCCTTCAGTCCAGCTGTTATGTCTCTTGATACGGCCAAAGTATTTTGTTTTCTTGATCTTTATTTCTCTGAGAAGCTCACATTTGATTTGGAGCTGTTCTAAAACTTGCCCATTCGTTCCATGATATATGACCTAATTTTCTTAATATCCAAATTTCTGCTGCATTAATCCTTCTCTCCTGTTACTAGGAGCAAAAAAAAGAAGAGGTGGGATAGGATCTTGGCCTGCTCTAGTCTGTCGACCCTAGTGAACATGTTGTCATATAACACAACCATCCTTTCCGGCGAGATAATTGCCATTGAATTTTTAATTCAATTAGTCATTCAGTTAGTCATTCAGTTAGTCAGTCATTTGCATTTCCCTTGCGGAACTTTGCCTCCCTAACAGTTCTCCTATAGAGAGTAGCAACGTTGTGAGCAAGATGCCCTGCTGCTGATGCATCCATTTGCAGATTATCAACGATGAGTTTTTGATTACAATTATTTAAAACCTGATCAATGATGCGCCTTTCCACAAAGAAAAAAATATAACAACTTGCTCAGGCTAAATGTAATGACGCAACACAACTGACCTAAAATAATGTATTATACACTTATAAAGAAAGTGATATTATATTAGGAACAAACAAAGATCGAGCAGAAAACAGGTCTGCTTTCTTAATACCTTTCAGTGTTGAGGCTATAAATAGACGTTTTGGTTGGGCTCGGCGAATTGCTTCATGTCTATGTTCCTTGACATTTACATGTCGTAGGTGTGTGAATATGGCAGTTGAAGTATATGTCAATGAGGAAAAACTTGAAAGGGTGGAGAGTTTTGAATATCTTAGATCATTACTAACTAATAATGGAGATACAATGAAGAAATTAAAAGGAGGTCGTCTATCGCTCTTCAGAAATAAAACAACTAAAGACTGTTGAGAGAAACATTCATTCATTTGCATGTCCCTTGCGGAACTTTGCCTCCCTAATAGCTCTCCTGTAGGTCTCTCGGTTGTGAGCAAGATGCCTTGCTGCTGATGCATCCATTTGCAGATCATCAGCGTTGTCTTGCAGCCATTTTCGCCTTGGTCTTCATCTCTTTCTTTTTCCCATTATGTAATCTTCCAAGGCAGTCTTTTCTAGATTATCATAACGTTTAATGTGTAAAAAATATTTAAGTTTTCTTTTTAAATCCTCTTTACTAGCCAGCCTTCTTTAATATTAAGTTCTTGTAGTATGGATATATTTGTTCTTTTTTGTGTCCATGATATTTGAAGAACTCATCTGTGGCATTTACATTCAAAGGCATTTATGTGTTTCTCAGCTGTTTTGTTAAGTATCCAGGTCTCACAGGCATATGTTGCGATGAGAAAGATGCATGCCCTTAAAAATCTTATTTTTGTAGTTCTGTCTGTTCCTTTCCACAAATTCTTTAGTTGTTTTACTTTCTGAATAGCGATAGATGTCCTCCTTTTAATTTCCCTCACTGTATCTCCATTATCAGTTAGCAGTGATCCAATTACGCATTGTAATTTTCTTTGTCTATATATTCTCTAACATTCCTCAGTATGTTTTCAG
>CM019709.1:0-22013 GCA_009760885.1 Achatina immaculata
TGCATGCAGTCCCCTAATCTGAGGCCATTCTCACCAATATACTTTATCCCGCATCATTTCAATGGCCCCAACCACATCTAGGCAAATCCAATTTTTGCATCTGCTTACAAGTTACAGCTAAGTGCTCTGTTCATTTTATTTCCTTTTTTTTTTTTAAATGTAGCATTCATGTAAATCTATACTTTATCTCCTCTCTCTATTTCTTCATCCTGTATGTTTTTGTATGATTAAGAGTCACACTGAAATGTCACAACTTTGTATTCATTAACTTGGTTTTTGTGCTTGTAACTTTCGAAAAATTGGCGAACTACCTTGTGAGCCCTATGTGACGTTTAACGGTACGGGAAGGATATAATAACTTTCGAGTGCCATATGTTCTCAAGATTCTTGAAGGTCAATGGTACTTTTTGCAATTCTAATCTAACTTCCTTTCTGGTGTCACCACACTGGTCTATTTAGCTGCCGAGATATGCAATTTGGCATACTTCTTCAACAGTTCCGTTTACGCATGGGGTATAAATATTTTTTTTTTTAGCAGATAACCATGAGAACTATGGCCATCTATGGACCTATAAAACCCCTTGCCTTGACACCCAGGAATGTGTGAGCTGTTGGAGTTTCTCAGTTCTTCTTTTCCCTTCTCTAAATTGAACTAGTCTCCCACATTATGTTGAATCTTAGCCATATGAAACCCATACAGAGGCTGAGAAAAAGGCTATAGGTATCCAGGGTAGCCACTAAATTTGTGTCTCCTATGGCCCCTACCCACCTCAGCTTGAGAATGAATCAGAAGGTGACGTATTTGTATTGTTTTATTGATGTTTTCTTAGGTACTGAAAGCAAAGAACTCTCACAAATTTGTGAAGACTGAACTAAGTTTAACCTAACTTATATTATGCAACACAAATTTCTGAAATGCAACACAAATTTCTGAAACAAGGTTAACTAAAAGTTCACTTTCCTTGCTTTTGCTGGTGCAAACCGATTTACTACATCCTTTATATTAATTGTCTCCTGTGCATCCTTTTCTTTGACTTATGTAGCACTTAGAATCTCCTGCTTCACTGGTGCTCTTAAATTTAACATAACTAATTTCATTTTACTGAATGAGTGCTCTTAAAGGACAGGCAAAAATAAATGGCAGACTGACAATGGACAAGGGGGACACTGCTAAGGCTGTATTGGACAGACTGCAGGAGAATGAAGAGTAGGAATGGAAGAACAATGTGGCTGTGAAGAGACTGCTAGAGCTAGGACAAATTAAAGATGCTGGCGGGAAATCTGAACTGTGTGGCAGAAAATGCATCGTAAACAACCAATATGTGACAGGAACTATCAGCAAACATACTCTTCAATGGATGCTGCGCCATGCAGCTGAGCATACATGGGATTGTCCTGAGTGCAGTGAAGCCGGAGTCTGAATTTTGAACTTTCTTAAATGACTATAGACACAAAGACTTAAAGAATTTATTATGGCGTTGTTAAATTTGGAAACATCTTCATCGTAGTGATTAATGAAAGAAATAAGCTGACATTAATTTGCAGTCTATGCTTTTTTTTCTCTTATCAGCAAAGTATGCATGAACTGCCTCACTTCAGACGTGAGAGAAAGAATAATAACCGAGATCACATTGTGTATAAACTAAGAAAAAAGCAAGAACAGCTTTATTACTTAAGACTATTCAATTCCAATGTAGTATCCACCCTTATTTATGCATGCGAAAGCTGGAAAACAACTAAAGAAATAAACAAGAAATTAGATTCTTTTGAAAACAAATGCCTATGGAAAATACTCGGTATAAAGTGGAACGAATTCGAGAATAACGCAGAGATAAAGCAGATGATTGAACAACAACCTATCTCATGGGTGATCAGAAAAAGAGATGGACATAGGTCGGTCACGTGATGAGGAGAAACGATCAGGGAACCCCAAAACACGCTATCAAGTGGAACACAACAGGCCGAAGAAAAAGAGGTCGACCACGTAAAACTCTAAAGTGGACATTGTTAAGAGAGGCCAAATTAGTAGGCATAAAATCCCTTGATGAAGTTGAAAAGCTCGCCGAAAACAGGAAAACTTGGTGAACTACCATGCGAGGTCTATGTAACGTTTAACGGCACCGTATGGATGTAAGATGTACGATTTTTAGCAGAACTCAGGGAATAAAAAAAAAAAAATAAATAATCGCTTGAACCTGTTCCCAGGTCCAACATGATGCTGTGCCTCAACATCCTCGCCGTATCTGGTGCAACGATCAGCATCTCTCAGTTCTAAGGAGGCAAGAGAACTGTCATATATTATCTTATATATCTTATATCCTTCCCGTGCCGTTAAACGTCACATAGGGCTCGCAAAGTAGTTCGCCAACTGTCATATGGCCAGACATAATAAAATTTCTGTGTGATCAAAAATAACAACAGCACCGGAGAGTGTTAGCCGTTTCAAATTTCGTTCCCGGGTCAACGAAACAAGGTTGATGTTTTCATAAAACAAGATGTCGTCGTTCTCAGAAACCAACTTAGTCAAGAAGTTTGTAGAGCTCAACAATACCCAGCAGAGCATCCAGACATTATCTCTGTGGCTAATCCATCACAGAAAACATTCAAAAACGATTGTCCAAATCTGGTATAGGGAATTGGAGAAAGGTGCGTTTTTGTTGACATAGTTTGTTAGTGTCACTGACTTCGTTACATCAATGCTAACGTTGCTAGACTGGGGTATATAGTTTAGATCACGCTGGCTGATAGGTTACTTGTAGAGTCTTGATTAATTACTAAAGCTGATTATAAATATTTCACGAAGATTAATCTTTTAGTATTTCTCCTTTTTTTTTTTTTTGGTTATACGACTACTGGATGTTTAAACGTTTTAGTATATTGTTCCCAACAGCCAAGCCAAGTAAGCGGTTGACGTTTGTGTATCTTGCTAATGACGTCATACAGAACAGCAAAAAGAAGGGTCCAGAGTTTAGCAAGGATTTCTCGCATATCCTACCTGATGCCTTCACACAGGCCTCAAAGTAAGTAGTTTTGTTTTATTTGTGAATATACATTTTTTAATGTGCTATGAGTGAGGGAGAAGAGGCCTGTGTTATTGCTGGGCCAGTCAGCTTTGAAGTGGTTGGAGGAATGGCTTTTAAATATAGAGGCTAATTGTGAATATTTAAATAACTGAATGTGTTCTGAAACAAGTTTTCATTCTGCCTTGATGGTTAGTCAGTATAGATAAACACATACAGAAAAAACTACACAAATATCTCTATTGCTTGATAAATTATGCATTCTTTTGGAGATCTTCCTTTGCACCCCAGAGTTTGTTTTCCCTGTGGCCAGAGCTGAACTTGGGCTTTTTTGGCAGACGGGGAGAGCTACAGAATGTGCCCTGTAGTCTGCATGCCTGTTTCACACGTACAGTCAAGGGTATATGACGCCTTGTCAAAAATTGGCTTACAACATGGAGTCACTTTGCAATGGATTCCCTCCCACTGTGGGATACCAGGCAATGAGAAAGCTGACCATCTGGCCAAAGGGGGCACTGAAATGGAGCAATCAGACATACCAGTCACCTATAATCAGAAGAAAAGCATGATAAAAACCTACAGGAAGCCACAAACACCACCACATGATGACTATCACATGCTAAACAGAAAGGAACAAGTCACCATCTTCCGTCTCCGAACAGGACACAGCCGACTCCGAAGTCATATGTATACAAAGTTTAAGGTTAGTACTACTGATCTATGTACATGTGCACAGGTGCCCCAAACTGTGGAACATATCCTCCAGAACTGCATCAACTACGAGACACTGAGAAATAATTACTGGCCTAGTGAAACCACTAAAGAAGATAAGCTCTACGGTTCCATACATGAGTTACAAAAAACAGTGAAATGTATCCAAGAGACAGGACTGCAGGTATAGACGGACAATGCGAACGAAGAAGAAGAAGAAGGGTATATGACAGGCCTAGACAATACAGGTGTGCTGGCATTCGACAGTGCCTTGTGTGTAGTCGTCTGAAGTTGATGGTTTATTTTTGACATAAGAATTTCAGCATCCGGTAGTTAGATGGTAGATTGTGGTGGTCATTCCATTGGCTTCTTGTATTGATTATAGTTTTGGCTTGACTGTATGAGATGGTATCGATGTTGTTACCTACTACCAGATATAGCAAAAGGGAAAACAGCCATAGTTTCATTTACTAGTAAATCTATGCTTCACCTGCTGATCAGGTGGCACAGGACAAAAAAAGCTTCTGAAATGATTAAAAGTTGTGAGAAGCACATGAAAGTTAAGAATCATATATGTTGGCTTCTGCCCACTTACTGCATGACAGATGAATGAGTGTTACGTTGTATTCAAGCCTTTTGTCATTAAATTTTGTAGTGTGTGTGATTAGGATGAATTTTTTTTTTTCTGCATACTTTAAAGACAAAGGTAAGTTCACTTATGCCATAAAGGCACCCTAGATGTATTAATGCTCATCTTATCTTTCGCTTGATAGCACCCAGGGTATATACTGATGGCACCTGGGGTATATACTGATGGCATCCAGACATGTGGTATTAGTGCCCATACTTCCCTTCACACGATGGAGCCCAGGGCACATGGTATTAGTGCCCTTCCCTTCATGATGGAGCCCAGGGCACATGGTATTAGTGCCCATACTTCCCTTCACCTGATGGAGCCCAGGGCACATGGTATTAGTGCCCATACTTCCCTTCACCTGATGGAGCCCAGGGCACATGGTATTAGTGCCCATACTTCCCTTCACATGATGGAGCCCAGGGCACATGGTATTAGTGCCCATACTTCCCTTCACCTGATGGAGCCCAGGGCACATGGTATTAGTGCCCATACTTCCCTTCACCTGATGGAGCCCAGGGCACATGGTATTAGTGCCCATACTTCCCTTCACCTGATGGAGCCCAGGGCACATGGTATTAGTGCCCATACTTCCCTTCACATGATGGAGCCCAGGGCACATGGTATTAGTGCCCATACTTCCCTTCACCTGATGGAGCCCAGGGCACATGGTATTAGTGCCCATACTTCCCTTCACCTGATGGAGCCCAGGGCACATGGTATTAGTGCCCATACTTCCCTTCACCTGATGGAGCCCAGGGCACATGGTATTAGTGCCCATACTTCCCTTCACCTGATGGAGCCCAGGGCACATAGTATTAGTGCCCATACTTCCCTTCACCTGATGGCACATTAAGGCTGACATGGTCAGCATCATGTCTGGTTGCTTCTACCCTGTAAGCTCCAGAAGGGTAAAGGCACCCATTTCTACAGCAGGATGGCTGGGGGCATTTCTTATGATTTTCAGCACAAGAGGACTGAACTAACCATTTCCTTGTCCAGCTGGCCTGTGCATACAGTTTCTTTAAAGTAAATTTAAATGCATTGATTTATTTTATCATAATGGCAGCTAATAGTTTTTTTAACTTGTGTAAACTGTGTGTCTTGATAATCAGCTGTGCCATGTTTGTTCTTAAAACTTTTAATGTCATGCCTTTGTCACACATGAAAAATCATGGTCAGAGGTGCATCAGTCAGCTCAGCTGTATAAATCAGCACCTGTCATCCATGTGAGGTGGGGAAGGTATGGTGGCCAGACATGATACTGACTACATCATCCTCTGTTATGTCAGCAGGTCAAGGCTAGCGTGGGTGTTAATACCATAGCCCCTGTACATATCAGTGTGACATGAAGCATGGCTCATGGCTCAGATGTGAACTTTTCTTCTGTTGCTCATCCGCTTGTGGCTTAAATCTGGCACACAAAGAGCTCAGTTTTGTGGTCTCTTTACACTGACTTTCTGTGTCTGCAGTGTGAGTTATGTGTGTGTAAGTGAGTGAGTGTGTGTGAGGGAGTGAGTGTGTGTGAGTATGTGCATGAGTGAGTGAGTGTGTGTGAGAGAGTGAATATGTGCATGAGGGAGTGAGTGTGTGCATGAGTGTGTGTATGACTGTTGTTGTGGTAATTAGTCTTATAGAAATAAAAAATAATCTCACTCTCTCTCCCTCCTTCCCTCTCTCACTCTCTTTTCCTGCTCCCTGTCTCTCACCCTCTCTCACTTTCTTTCTCCCTCTCTCTTTTCCTCTTCTCTGTCTCCCACCCCCTCTCTCTCTTCCTCTCTTTGCCCCCCCCCCCCATCTCCATCTCTCCTTCCATCTCTCTCTCACTGTCCCCCTCCCTCTCCATCTGTCCCTTTTCCTCCCTCTTTATCTCTCTCTCTTTCTCTCTTTCATCAGAATTTCATTTGGGTTTTCATATTTTCAGGGAAGCTGATGACAAAATGAAGACATCGCTCATCAGAGTCATAAATATATGGAAGGAGAGGAGTCTATGATAAATCTTTTATCAAACGTCTGAAACATTGTACAACTTCCAGTGAGTATCTGTAGCAGAGCATGATGAATGTTTGGTTTTCACATTTTTTTATAAGGAAAAACAGTCAGAATTTTTTTTAGACAAAATAGGAATTATAGAATGTGAAAATGATTTTTAAGCTCTGGAGAAAAGGAAATATTGGTAAATTCTGGGGAAGATGGAAAATGAGATTGAGAGCAAGTACTAGGAATAGACAGATAGTGGATGTGATTAGCTCCTTTCCTAAAAACCACGTGAGAGTTTTGTTACACAAGCCATGTTTTGTGTTTAACTCTGGGTTGTCCTTCTTCAGACGTCAAGTCTGTGAGGAACGCAGTAGTCTCCCCTTCAGTTGCTGACTTCCCCATACAGGTTAGTTTGTATGGGCACTGGTGATGGCCTTCTCTAACCTCATATGCAGGACAGTGCTATAACAGTTTGCTGGACTGTCATTTTTTTTTTTCATGCGTCACAGCTGAATTCATCAGTTGTGCCAGTCTTCAGCTTGTTACACATGCAATACCTCAGTCTGGTGTGGCCTGTGTGGAGTCTGAAGATCTTGGCCTGTTCCTTTCTGATGAGCTCGGGATAAACATCATCTGGTTGATAGCCTGCAGGCTCTCTTTTCCATTTATTATTATTATTCATTCATTCATTCATTTGCATATCCCTTGCAGAACTTTGCCTCCCTAACAACAGTCCTGTAGGCTCCTCGGCTGTGAGCAGGATGGCCTGCCACTGATGCATCCATTTGCAGATCATCAACGGTCTTGCAGCCATCTTTGCCTTGGTCATCCTCTCTTTCTTTTTCCCCATTATATACCCTTCCAAGACGGTCTTCTCTAGATTATCATGACGTTTAATGTGTCAGAAATATTATTATTAAAAAGATAAAAAATATTATAAAAAATATTATTATTACTCAGTATTTGGCCTTGTTATACAAGGGAGAGGCAAAGGAAAACCTTAAAAGTGTAATAAAATTTAGAAACTGAGAACGATTGTTCTGAAATTCTCAACAGTGACAGTGATAGGCATGGTTTGAAAATTGGCTGGCGGGTTGCAGCACGAAGCTGAAATGCTACATTAGGGCAGGGCATTAATATAAAAATGGCGGCACCACTTTCAACACACCAGAGAAGAGCAACATTCTGTTGTTCATTTTTGTGTGTGTGTGTGTGCAGTGAAGAAGAGGAAGACCAAAACGAAGATGGCTGCAAGACATCGTTGACGATCTGGAAATGGATGCAGCAGCAGCAGGCCATCTTGCTCACAACCGAGAGGCCTACAGGAGTGCTGTTTGGGAGGCAAAGTTCCGCAAGGGACATGCAAATGAATGAATGATGATGTGCAGTGAAGGGGTCAAACCCATCAAAATTTGTTGAAGAATGAAAGTACAGTATGGTGATGCATATCTGTCACTGCAGCAAGCGTAGGAATGGAGTAGGAAGTTTAGAGAGCGGCGCTAGCTCTGTGACAGACTCTCCTCGACCAGGGCAGGCAGTCAGAACAGTGAAGCCAGAGGCCATTGTAGCAGTGGAAGCCGTGGCGAGGGGAGGTTGGAGCTTGACATTGGCGAGGGAAGGTTGGAGCTTGACAGTGACGAGGGAATGTTGGAGCTTGACAGTGGCGAGGGAAGGTTGGAGCTTGACAGTGATGTAGCATATCACATAAACAGTGACTCATTTTGTGCCAAATTCCACAGAAGATAAAATGGTTTTAAAAAAAAAAAAAGAGTTACTTTTCTTATTATTGCCATTACATGTTATACCTTCTGTGTTTCATCAGCGGTGTCAACATCTTCAGTAGCCCAGCAGCCCCCAAAACCACCACCAAAGGTCATTGTCAAGCAGGAACCTCCACAAAAACCTGGTGAATTTTTTTTTTCTTTTCTTCTTAAATCTCACAATATCTGAAAAGTGTTCATGCTAACTTAATATTTTTTTCCCTAGTACTAACTTTAGTCTGTTTTTTTTTAACAGACAAGCTGTGTTTCTATTTTATTCTTGATTTATTAAGTTAATATTTTTTTTCCCTAGTACTAAAATGAGTGGCTAAGTGGTTAGTGCTCTAGTCTCTCATGGCGAAGGTCGGGGGTTTGAATCTGGCTGTAGAAATGGGTACCCGATTTCTTCTGGAGTCGGGGAAGGAAAAGTGGCCAGGCATGATGCTGACCACATCATCCTCAATTGTGCTGACAGGTCAAGGAAAATATGAACACTAACACCATATCCCTGTGTGCCTCTAAGGCATGACAGGATTACCAGCTTTAATCTGTTTGTTTTTTTTAACAGTCAAGCTGTGTTTCTGTTTTAATCTTGATGTATTGTTAAATGCCACGGTGGTGTAGTGGTTGGTGCATTTACCTACCAGTCAGAAGGTCCATGGTTCAGTTTTTCGCTCGGGCAGAATTTTTTGGGCCGAACAGCACCAATGTTAACTCCGCCTCAATAAATGAATACTCAGGGTTTACCTAGGAGAAGAAAGGCAGCAAGGATGGGTGCTGGCATCCCTACATGAAATGCGGCATTGGTCTCGATGTGTGAAGGCACAAACACTGGACACTCTTACAGCACGAAAATCCCACAGTACATTAGACTTTTTTTTCCGTATTGTTAAAATCTTGGTTTTCTTTTATGTTAAATTTATCTTCTATATTATTTTTCGTTCATTCTTATAGCATATCTGTTCTCCAGTATTAAGTATAACATTATTATAATCTTGCTATTCTTCTTTATTAACTTTAATTTATTGTTTATTATTTAATTTATTATTTTCATTCACTAACTACGGTTTATTGCTATGATCTTACTGTGTTAACTTTATTGTTATATCTTGCTATTACCATACTGCCATTGTAGATTTAGCTTTCACATCATTTAAGTTTCATAAAATGCATTAACTTTTTCAACCTGTCAAAGTGGAATGATCTGACTTTCTTTATCGTCGTTCTACTGACTTAGCTGGGTTGCCAACACTTGCATGTTGCCTAGATTGCTTGAATATGCCTGACTTTTTCAAAATGAAGGTTGCATGCTAAATAAAACTTTCAGAATAGAAAAAAAAAACAGGTGAAAGCTAATATCAAGAAATGAAAAAAGCATGGAAAATAACAGCAACAAAGCTTACAAGGACATTCAAACCAAGAAATGGAAGTCGTACATTGTTCAAGATGTTCTGTGATTCAGGAAGCATAAGATCAGTAGGTTTTTACTGGTGCAGTTATAGTGACAAGCTCAGAAATGACAAGTAAATTCCAGCACATTTAATGGAAATCTGAAAATCTAGTCTTAAAAACTACTTGTAAGGTTTTGTGTGCGTCAGATCGGCATTGTTTATCGCTGGCTGTTGTAGTAGACATTTGTGTTGTGAAGGAAAAGAGGGTGACAGATGGCATCAGAACCAAATGAGCAGAAAAGTTTGTTTTTTTTGTGGGGGGGGTGGGGTGCTAGGGACGTGGTCTTGGAGACAAGGGCTTTAGGCACAAAATTTGAAAACCACTATTCTGTTTACTTTGAAAACAGAAATAATAACCACAGTAAAAGAGTATATAAATGTCTACAGCCAGGCAGACAGATATAGACGGTCATGGCTTGAAAGCTGTGGGAAATAGCAAAACATGTAGATTGTTAAAGGAACCATGTTTATTTAGTAATACTGTTTCGGCTTTCACCTACATTAGATGTTGTAAACACAAAGAGAATGATTGAAATCAGAAAACATGATTTAAAGCCAGAGAATGTAAATTAAGAAAGGGCAAACAAGAAATGAGAAAAAATTAAATATATATTCTCAAAGATTCCCATGTGTCATTCCTACCTCCACAGTTATTGTTTAGTTATGATAACTTATGTTGTTTTGTTCTGTAAATAAATACTGTTGCTTCATCTTTTTCAATCTTTCAGAACCAAAGAAAGTGAAGAAAAATGAGGAGTTTTCTTTGCGGCAGGAGATAGAGGCTATGGGCGTTCAGCTTCCACAGAATGTTGATGTAAGCTTAATTCTTGTCGTTGTCTTCATCATCATGTTCTCTCTGAGACCTTCCTTGTTATAGTTTGTAACTTTCATGTATGTTTCTTCTTGTGTTATCTTTTTATGTTCTTTAATAAATCTTTTTTTAACTTTTTTTTTTTTTCTTAAAGGTTTTAGGGTCATAGACTCCTCCTTCAGAGTTCATTCTATAATCTCAACCATCTAGATATGGAGATGGGTCATATTTGTGAATCCCATCATCAGCAGGTGGAGTCTTATCATTCGTGCCCTATAATTTTCCTCTGCTTATGCTTGTTTTGCTGAATCCAAAAGTCAGGCGACTTCTAAGTTCAGTTTCATAAGCCCAGCCATTTAGACCGGGAAGTCGGTCACCTTTCAGAATTCTGTCATCACCAGGTGGAGTTCATCATATAGTTCTCCTCCATTCATGCACTGTGAAAAACAGGAACTGTGAAATAGCTTTAAATACTGTACATTTTTGTTCATATTTGATGTTACTGGAAGTGTTTATGAAACATATTTATCTTTTAAAAAAAAAAACATTGTTTCAGGCGGAAGATTTGGTCCAAAGATTGTCTGACCTTGAAAATTCTGCATCGTGTGATGCTTCGGTGAGAGAGAGAATAGCGGCACTGCCCCCAGAAGTGTCTGATATCAGCCACTTGGACAAAATACAAGGTACGCTTTATGATGTCGTGTGTGAGCGAATAAATGTCATTCTTTAGTACACTATAGGGCACATGTGACAGAGGTACAAACTGGCCTAATGTTAGTGTCCATACCATTTTTTTTTTATATATACTGTGCTGTTCAGTCCATCTGGATTCTGATAAAGTCCCTACATGAGATATCTTGTTTTCTCTGTTCAGTCACTGACATCTGTATGTGCAGCTCACTTTACAACAAAGGCCACTGAGTTGGAACTCAGAAGCAGTTTGTGTGGAGTCAGGGTTGATATAAATATGTAGCAGATAATGACTGCGGTAAAACTGGTTCTAGTAATACAGGTAGATAAAGGAGTATGGCACAGTTTTGCAAAATGATAAAGGGAATGAGAAAAGTGAGAAAAAACACAAATAATGGAAAAAATACAATATCCAATATTTCAGCATGAGTCTTTTTCAAGGATTACAAAAACAAATACTACATAAAAGAAGAAAAATGAAAATGAAAAACTTAGCTGTGTGGCATCCCTCCTTATACACAATACAACAGAATGCACCCTAAAGACAAGTCTGGGAGATGATAAAAGAAATAAATGTGTGCTTTTATGTTGGTCTGGGACAGTAGAAGTGATCAGACTGTTATGGTGAAGGTTGGTGGTTCAGATCTAGCCAGAGATAGCTCTCACATTTGGAAGCAGGTAACCAGCTTGTGGAGCTGGGCAGGGAAAAAGCTGTGAGGCATGATGCTGACCACATCATGGCGACTCTTTTGGCAATCAGTGATCGATAGCTGACATGCTAGTGTCAGTGTTGGCAATGCATAGCAGACAAAGACCCCCCCCCCCCCCCCCCCCCCGTCCTACATCTCTGTTGGTGTCCCCAATAACAGACCTAGCCTGGCTACCGAGGCAGGGATCACCATAGTCCCCATGGTGGTGGTGGTGGAGTCTGCTAAAGAAGTATTGCACATCTCTTGCTTTTGTAGCTCCACATGGAGTTTTGCCGTTTATGTTGGATTTGTGTGTAGTGTAAGAATCTTACATCCTTCTCATGTCATTAAACGTCACATAGGGCTCACATAGTAGTTTGCCAAGTTTTCCTGTTTTCGGCGAGCTTTTCAACTTCATCAAGGGATGTTATGCCCACTAAACTCTCTCTCTCTCTCTGAACCTTTTCTGTTGTTTTTCTCCATGTCTCTTTTGGTCTACCCTTACTTCTGTTCCCCTGTGGTGTCCATCTTAGTGCTATTTTTGGTAGTGAGTTGTCAGTCATTCGGAGCACATGTCCCAACCATCGCCAGCGTCTTTCCTCAATAATTGTTGTCAGTGGCTTCATCTGCATTTCTGCCAATAAGATATTTCTTATGGTGTTTGGCCAAAATATTTTTCTAATTCTTCGTAAACATTTAGTCTGGAAAGAATTCAACTTGTTTTCTATGGTTTTGGTGATTTTCCAGCATTCACTTCCATAGAGTAGTACACTTAGAACATTACTCTTAAATATCCTGATTTTCATATTTATGCTTAATTTTTTTTTATTTCCATATAGTCTTCAGCATTGCAAAAGCCTGGTTTGCTCTAGTAAGTCTGCTGTTGATGTCCTCTGTGCTGTCTCCATTTTCTACTACTCTGCAGCTAAGGTATACAAATTCGTTGACCTCCTCCACAAACTTGCTATCTACTCTGAGTACATTTCTGTTGTTCACATTTTATTTATCTTGGCAGTAGACTGGTTAATGAAGGAGGCAAGATCAGACAAACGCAGAGGATTACAATGAACCCTTGACACAGTGCTGGAAGACCTTGACTTTGCAGACGACATTTGTCTATTATCAAGCAGTCACAAAGATATGCAAGATAAAATAAACAAGCTAACTCAGAATGCAAACAACATAGGACTAAAGATCAACGTAGGAAAGACAAAGTTAATGAAGCCCACTAAACTGGCTTCTCTTAACATTGTCCTCATTAGAGTCTCACATGGTCAGCCTCTTTTTCTTCGGCCTGTTGTGCTGCACTTGATAGCTTGTTTTGGTATTCTCTGATTGTTTCTTCTCATCACGTGACCAACATATGTCCATCTTCTTTTTCTGATCACCCATGAGACAAGTTGTTGTTTGCTCATCTGTCTTATCTCTGTGTTGTTCATCTAGGTTTATTATTTATCTTCTCTCTTCCCTGGCATTCTATTTTTATCTTGTATCTTCTTTTAGGTTCTTTTTTTTTTTCTCCAGATTCTTTATTTATTTCTGTGTTCATTTAGATGATATTTATTCATCTCAGATCTTCCTTTAGGCTCAGTTTATTTATTCTCTGATTTATATTATCTTTTTTTTTTTTTTTAGGCTTATGAACAGAAAAGGAACTACATTTTGAAATGTATCATTATTGTAGTAGTTAAAGCAGTATCGTTAGTGAGACAAACATAAAACTTTACTTTATTTCTGTTTCTTGCTTGTTATTTTTCTTGTTTAAGATCGTGAATCTGCTGACAAGCTGTCAGAAAAAGTTGATGAGGCAGCACAGTTGTTGAATGAATACAACCGCCGACTTGTTGCCGAGCTGGAGGAGAGGAAGAAGGTTGCCCGCATGCTTCGTTCGTACATTCTGTCGCAGCAACAGCAGGTGAAGAATACTGAGAAAAACTTACAGGTGTGTGTGTGTGTCTGTGCGTGTTGTGGCTTCAGTTTGCAGTTAGTGGTTGAGATAGAGTGGGCCCAAGGAATGATCTACTTGGCTCCACCTATAGAATGTACCAAAGTAATGATCTACTTGGCTCCAAGTATAGAATGTACCAAAGGAATGATCTGTTTGGCTCCAACTATAGAATGTACCAAAGGAATGATCTACTTGCCTCCAACTATAGAATGTTACCAAGGATTGATCTGCTTGGCTCATACTATAGAATGAACCCAGGAAATGAACTACTTGGGTCCAAATATGGAATGAACTCAGGGAATGAACTACTTTGCTCCAACTATAGAATATTACCAAGGAATAACTACTTGGCTTCAACTATAGAATGTTACCAAGGAATGATCTACTTGGCTCCGACTATAGAATATTACCAAGGAATGATCTACTTGGCTCTAACTATACTCGTAGAGTGTTACCAAGGAATGATCTACTTGGCTTCAACTATAGAATGTTACCAAGGAATGATCTACTTGGCTCCAACTATAGAATGTTACCAAGGAATGATCTACTTGGCTCCAACTATAGATTGTTACCAAGAAATGATCTGTTTGGCTCCAACTATAGAATGTTACCAATGAATGATCTACTTGCCTCCAACTATAGAATGTTACCAAGGATTGATCTGCTTGGCTCATACTATAGAATGAACCCAGGAAATGAACTACTTGGGTCCAAATATGGAATGAACTCAGGGAATGAACTACTTTGCTTCAACTATAGAATATTACCAAAGAGTAACTACTTGGCTCCAACTATAGAACATTACCAAGGAATAACTACTTGGCACCAACTATAGAATATTACCAAGGAATAACTACTTGGCACCAACTATAGAATATTACCAAGGAATAACTACTTGGCTCCAACTATAGAATATTACCAAGGAATGACTACTTGGCTCCAACTATAGAATATTACCAAGGAATGACTACTTGGCTCCAACTATAGAATATTACCAAGAAATGACTACTTGGCTCCAACTATAGAATATTACCAAGGAATGACTACTTGGCTCCAACTATAGAATATTACTAAGGAATGACTACTTTGCTCCAACTATAGAATATTACCAAGGAATAACTACTTGGCTCCAACTATAGAATGTTACCAAGGAATGACTACTTGGCTCCAGCTATAGAATATTACCAAGGAATAACTACTTGGCTCCAGCTATAGAATGTTACCAAGGAATGACTACTTGGCTCCAACTATAGAATGGACCAAAGTAATGAGATACTTGGCTCAGACTATAGATAGACCCAAGGAATGAACTACTTGGTTCCAACTATAGAATGTACCTAAGAAATGAGATACTCGGCTCAGACTATAGAATGGATCCAAGGCCTGAACTGCTTAGCTTCAGATATAGAACAGATCTAAGAAATGAGCTGCTCAGTTCAAACTATAGAGTGTACCTAAGAAATGAGTTATTGCCTCAAACTATAGAATGGATCTCATTTAAACACTTAATAAAGGATATAGCCATTGAGACTGTTCACTGACATCAGCATGTGGAGTGTTGGCAGTGTCCCTCACCCTGCAGGCAGATATTTTCTGTCTGTGGAGGCCTGTTATTTGATGAATGTCAGCCATTCACTTTTAGCCTGGTTGGGTGGAATGTATCAAGAGGTAGATTTAGAACCCAACCCTATAGCATAGCTGGCAGCATGATTGACTTTAAAAAAGTAAAATAGCTACTGTCATTAAGTTTTGTTTCTTAATTGTGAATTTATCATTTTAAACTGCCTTAGATGTTAAAAATAGGCATTGCATTGTCTTCTTGTTAAACATGGGAGCTGTATTATTCTGTAGACTAAAATGTTTATGTGGTCTTTGGTGTTGTTCAGTGGGTTTAGTATTAAGATAGCCAGCACCTTTGATTTTATGTAGCAGATTGATTAATGACGTGAGAGAGATTTATTTAAGAAAGAAAAATGTATTAAAACACGGTGTTCATCAACAGAAGTAAATATGCACATTTCAGTACCTGACACGAAAGAAGCAGGTGACAGTTTGTGACCCCAGGGTTTAGACAAACTGGGGCCAGATGCACTGTCTTGTTTAAAGTCAGCGGGTAGTTGAGAGGTGTATTAGTTGAAAGCTTAAGGAATATAAAATTTACTTTCACAGGACTACAAGGACAAGCTTAACAAAGTCACCACTGTCCGACAGGAGTTGATGTCTCATATCCAGAATCTTCCAGACTTGACTCTGCTACCAGATGTGACCGGAGGCTTGGCTCCACTCCCCTCAGCTGGTGACCTTTTCTCACTAACCAGTTGATGAAGAGATTGGCTTTAAAGATGTTGCAATAGGTCAAATTGGAAGCAGCCTTGATGGGCATAACGGTTTATTCTCCCACTGCCTAGCTCAGGATTATGATAGTGGGCAGATTTTTTTAAACAAATGTGGTTGAATAATTTTTTCCAAAGTATTACCCATCTAAAAACACAGGAAATGTAAAAGGTGTGGAGAGTGCAGAAATGTATACATTATCAAGTTCTGTTTATTTGTTTGTTTGAATGTACTGCAGGACAATGAGGTATGCAGTGTGTAGTAGACTGATGGAAATTAAATTTGTAGCAGTATTTTGCTGGTTTAAGGGATATAACTGAAGTTTGGTTTAAGTTCCCCCTTAGAGAATGTATTTTCTGAAATAATTTAAAATTGCATTGCATGGGAATATATATATACTGAAAGACATCTTAAATGGTGCTTTTCAGAAACTGCGAAGTTACTACTTTCTGAACAAAGAATAGGGTAACTGACATTTTTTTTTTCCTTGTGGATGAGAGTTTAGTAAGTGTAGAGACTATGAAGATGTACATGCATATTAGACTGTGGTGCGTGTTTTACAGTAAAGCAAACAAAAGTCTACATTCAACACTATAAGGCGCACACACAAACAAAAAAAATCTAATTTCCTTGGTCTGACTGTACTCCATGTCACTGTCACACGTCTGTTTCAGTTATGCGTAGACATCAACTGTTTAACTCTTTCCGTGCGTATGGTCGAATTTTCGACACTCCCGGTGGTCCCAAGCTACCATATGGTCGAAAATTCGACAATCATTGTTCCATTAAAACAAGCGGTGTAACATTTATATTGTACGGATTTCGTCCGCGATTCCGGTGACACTTTCAAAATGGAGAATGCGTGCCTAGTTACGAGCGATGCCGATCGAGAACAAGGACGCGAAGCATGGAAATTTTTCAATTTTTGATGATGTAGATAGGGGTATGGACATAGCCTATGGCCACCCCTCTGCTCTTGAATGTTTTCTAAGTAGATTTAGACATATTTAGACGACTGGAGAAGTAGTTAGGAGGTTATTTCAGACATTCAGTAAGTGAAAATGCCATACGGAGTCGCAATACGAGATCGATAAGTAGATCTACACATCTTAGATGGTAAATAGGGGTAAGAAGCGCGAATCTAGACCTAGCCGATGGTGAACTGGCCACAATCAGTGTCTAAAAACATCACATTACTTCTTTTTTCCTAAAAAACTCTGCATTTCTGAAATTTTCATTCATTTAGCTACACTTTGACACATATTATGTGTACGGAAGTAAATGGAAATACTGTTTTCCATCCCATTTTACAACTAGACCCCCCTTACGGACAAGACCCGCGTTTTACTCCCACACGGAACGACACGTCCGTGTTTCTTCCTCCCGCATGGAAAGAGTTAATGGTGTTTATTCGTGGACAATGCAAAATAACACTTACAGTTTTTGACAGCAGAGATAGGAGGTTAAATTATCTGTAGTGGATTGAAAATTCCAGTTCTGAAAACTTTGATGCCAATTCTGGTTCAAACAGTCCATGTGGAGCATCAGTAATTACAAGAATCCATATGAATCAGCAGTAGCTGTTATTGATGAGGCTTTGGTTTTTGTCAGTTCATGCAGATCAAGCAGAAGGTCATGTTCAGAATAAGGTCTCAAGTCAGTGAAGTCTGTTTGATGGTGAGCTTATCAGTGTGTGGTGGAAATCTTTATCAGGCAGAAATCTTATCTTATATCTTATATCCTTCCCGTGCCGTTAAACGTCACATAGGGCTCGCAAAATAGTTCGCCAATTTTTCCTGTCTTCGGCGAGTCTTTCAACCTCATCAAAGGATTTTATGCCTGTTAATTTGGCCTCTCTTAACAATGTCCTCTTCAGAGTTTCACGTGGTCTGCCTCTTTTTCTTTGGCCTGTTGTGTTTCACTTGATAGCTTGTTTTGGGATTCTCTGATCATTTCTTCTCATCAAGTGACCAACATATGTCCATCTCCTTTCAGGCAGAATTATTCTTTGGAAAAAAAAGATACAACTTAAGTTTCATAGGTTTGTCTGAAAAATTCATCTCATAGTATTACATGGAGCTTTATAACCTTAAGTAAAAATCATTTTTTAAAAATGTTTTTCTCCCGTCAGTTTTGATGGGGGTTACGACTAATAATTTATGCTTAGACTCAGTTCAGAAGATTAGTGCTGTGAGCAAGCTCTCCAAGGTTGTGTGCATCTGTATAGCCTCTGTCCCCAATATGCTGTGGAGCCTGTGTCTTGCTCCTGCAAGTAGACTATCGCTCTGTGTTCTACTTCAAGGGCGATATGGAGAACACCGAATTCATTCCATAGATATAAAAAACAGTGAACTTCACACCGTACTTGTTAATGTACATATGTAACAGATTTTGAACTTAATTTATGCTGAAAGACACCTTAAATGGTGTTTTTTTTTTTTTTTAAACTGAAAGACATCTCAAATGGTGCTTTTCAGAAACTACAAGAAGTTATTACATTTTACTAGGAAGATGTGTAAAATCTCACAGTTAATAAATGAAGTTGAGTGGTTAGTGTAAAATCACAGTTAATAGATGAAGTTGAGTGGTTAGTGTAAAATCTCAGAATTAATGAAGTTGAATGGTTAGTGTAAAATCTCAGTTAATAAATGAAGTTGAGGGTTTGGTAAAATCACAGTTAATAAATGAAGTTGAGTGGTTAGTGTAAAATCTCAGTTATTAAATGAAGGTGAATGGTTAGTGTAAAATCTCACAGTTAATAAATGAAGTTGAGTGGTTAGTGTAAAATCACAGTTAATAAATAAAGTTGAGTGGTTAGTGTAAAATCACAGTTAATAAATAAAGTTGAGTGGTTAGTGTAAAATCACAGTTAATAAATAAAGTTGAGTGGTTAGTGTAAAATCTCAGTTAATAAATGAAGTTGAGTGGTTAGTGTAAAATCACAGTTAATAAATAAAGTTGAGTGGTTAGTTTAAAATCTCAGTTAATAAATGAAGGTGAGTGGTTAGTGTAAAATCACAGTTAATAAATGAAGTTGAGTGGTTAGTTTAAAATCACAGTTAATAAATGAAGTTGAATGGTTAGTGTTTTATCTCTTCTAAATGGTTGTTTGTACTACTGTAGTCCAGATCTATGCATCCACCCATTCATTCACTGTTTTTTTTTTTTTTTTGTTCTCTCATATCTAAAATACTTTGTTTATAGATTTTAGAGATTTCATCCTGTCTGTCTAGATTTTAGAGATTTCATCCTATCTACAAGGGCTGATCAGAAAAAAAGGTTACGGGTGCAACTATCAAAAGAAACAATCTCCTGGTAAAATAACACGTATAGAGTGTTAAAAAAATATGCACCGACTGTTTTTTCAACATAATCACCAAGTTGATTTAAGACATTTGACCTCTGGGCCAACCTTTCCATCCCTACTCTATAGAAGTCATGTCCCTCGGATAATGCATGTGGCACCCATCTGGCATAAACATCTAACACAGGGTGTTGAACACCGCCGTAGCGCAGTCCCAGCTGGGTGCAATATTACGCAGTTATCCTTTGGTCCTGTTGAATCAGTTTTGTCAACACATGGCACATTGACCTCTGCTGTCGACGAACTTCGAAGCCCAGTGTTTCCAGGGTATCTGCCTTCCACACCATCCCTGCTGGGTTGAAACAGGTAACACCATTTTGCCATGTGTTGTCTGCTGCTAAGCTGGCAGTGAATTTCACGTGCGGGCATATGAAAGTCTTATCACACCTCTCACTTCAACGAGAGACCTTTTTTTTTTCTAGATGTCACGCCATTTTGATGTGCAAGTACACATCTGCACACTCACAACGCATTGGTTAAAACATTTACGCTGACAATTAGTGTCACCTAGTGAATATCCAAGTCAGAAACTTGCTTGTGTCAGTTAACTTGTCTTTAAATTATGGCGCTTGTAACCTTTTTTTTCTGATCATCTTGCACGTACAGCTATGTTACTTATGTAAACTCTTGAGAGATCTGTAATCTTGTGTCTTGTAGTGCAGCATGCCCTTGAAGTTGTTGTCATTCTGTTCTATGCTTGCATGTGTTGGCAATCCTGCTTCTTCATCTCTGTACGGTCCTGGATATTCCAGGTGGGTCAATTGCCTTTCATTTCCCATGTTATTTTGTCAGACCATTCAGAGTTTGTTTTTTTTTTCCTTTGAGTTTTCCTGTGATTCAGAGGTTGTGTAATTTATTTCTCTTCATGACATGTCCACAGAAATTGTATTGTCTTTTTTCCCTTAGGGGTAAACTAGTTTTTGTCATTCTACAACTTTTCTGAGAATCTCCCTTATGGGTAAACTAGTTTTCGTCATTCTGCAACTTTTCTGAGAATCTCCCTTATGGGTAAACTAGTTTTCGTCATTCTACAACTTTTCTGAGAACTTCTTTATGTTTTTCTGTTTTATGAATGATTTATTTGTTAAATAAATATGACGCTGTTACAGAAGGCTTTTTTTTTTTTAATCTTGCGCTGCACTGGAATTTGAACATTATCATATTAATGACTCAAGAGGAATGTGCTTAAATTTATTTGAATATGTCATGAGATGACAGAAGTTAGAGAACTAAACAGTCACTGAAAAACTTAAGGGATAAGGAAAGAGGGGGGAAAATTGAGAGAAAAAGTTCTGACCAGTGACACAGGAAAGAAAATGTAAATCACCCGGAGACAAGGAAGGATGTGCAGGGTGGGGTGCAACACCCCTAGCATATAACCTGTTGTAGAATTAACATTTGTCCAGGTACCAGAAAAACTGGGGCAGGAAATCCTAACAAAATATTGGAGTCAGAGAGCTGATTATAATGGCAGTCTGGGTGGCTGAGTGGTTAGGCACTCGATCTCCTAATCAGGTAGTACCGGGTTCAAGTCCCAGCAGCGCTGATTTTTTTCTGGTACCACCCACACCAAAAAAAGGCCCCAGAATCCAGCCAGCTCCTGAAAATAGGTCCCAGAGAAGTCTGGGAAAGTAAACATGACAGGGTGTGATACTGACTACGTCACACTGACATGTGCCAAAGGTCTTGGAAATAAAGGCCTAACACCGTATCCCTGACATGTCTTAATGTCATCTTCTTCTTCTTCTTCTTTGTTCGCACTGTCTGTCTATACCTGCAGTCCTGTCTCTTGGATAAATTTCACTGTTTTTTGTAATTCATGTATGGAACCGTAGAGCTTATCTTCTTTAGTGGTTTCACTGGGCCAGTAATTATTTCTCAGTGTCTTGTAGTTGATGCAGTTCTGGAGGATTTGTTCCACAGTTTGGGGCACCTGGGCACATGTACATAGATTAGTTAATGTCATGAAAATGGGGATTTTATCTTTACCTATTGATTATAATAATTTACTACCACCATAAATCATAGTAACATATTCATAGTAGGTAATTTTATATAACTAGAAGCTCAGTTGTTTACAAGCACTGAGTTTAGGATTTATGTTCCGTGTATATATATATATATATATATATAGATATATTATATATATATATATATATAGTGAGAGAGAGAGAGAGAGAGAGTATCGTGTTATATCGTTGATGTTGTGGAAATGATTAAAGATTTCTGTAACGTCATCTCCTAGTCTGGAAGCGGCGGCCACTACGAAACCGTCCCATATTATAAGGGACAAACAAACTATTGGATAAATGTATCTTTAAACTTTTCTTTCGCTTTCCTCGTCACACCAGGGCGATATTTATTTGGTACTCCAAGGTCATTCTTCGCAGTTCAGTTTTCTAAAATATATCATAGAACTGTATCCCTATACATTAAACATGTCATAGCTGTCAGTTTTTCCATACACTTAACTTGTTCCAGCATCTCTTCTATACACGTTTAAAGTATCAGCAGTTTTTCCTTTTTACATTAAAAATATCATAGCAGCTTTCCTCCTTATATTTAATATAACATGCCGAGTTTTCTCATACATTAACACACATAGCAGCTACCCCCCCCCC
>CM019709.1:22113-67113 GCA_009760885.1 Achatina immaculata
TTCTGCCCTTTATCATACATCTTTCACTCTATTCCAGACAAATATGCTGTTCATATAACAAACATAACTAACATTGAAGCTGAGAGACATAAAATAAAATATAACATTTACGTTTCGCTCTTAAACATGCACTCAGTACAGAAGTAACTACATACATTATAAATGACTATCTACTAAACAAAATTTTCGAGACTATTCAGAATAAACAATTAATTGTATTCGGTGTCTGTAAGAGCAGTTTAAGATAACTTTTAAGTTTTATAATTCATGGAGGCATGTAGTCGACATCAAATTGATATTGGGAAAGCTTGTAGTTGTAGGAAGGAGTATAATTTATATTTTTTATATAGGATGGGAGGGTATTCCAAAGATGAGCAGCAGAATAACTAAAGCTTTTTTCGTAAAGATCAAGTCTAGGTTCTGGAAGACATATGTTGTTCAAGCGTTGGCCGCACTTTGGGGTAAATTTAAACAGGTTCCATAGATAAGGCGGGGCATACCGTGAAAGAATTTGATGTACTTCTTCTTCTTCTTCTTCGTTCACTTCTACCACCAAAAACCGCACTGTGAACCTACTGAATTCACGCATGTGGTCCTCATTAGGTCCCGTGGTCCCCTGTGTGGTCCAAAATAGACCACACGAGTTCCACGAAAGGACCACAAGGGGTTCAGAGTATCACAGTGCTTTAGCCTGTATTCTTGGTGGGTCTCAGAAGCGGGATTGCGTGACACTGTGGTTTTCATTGCACCAGTTTGGTCTAGGGTTTGACTTTCTCACCGGAAGACCTCGACGTGTTTGGAATATCAGTGCATCCCCGCTGGGTGAGAGGCGTTAGCCCACCCAGGTCAGAGTTGGACTTTCTCATCGGAAAACCTCGACGTGTTTTGAGATACCCGTGTATCACCGCCGGGTGAGAGGTGGTCGCCCATCCAGTCCAGGGTTGGATTTTCTCACCGGAAAACCTCAGCGTGATTAGGATACGCAGACATCCCCGCCGGGTGAGAGGTGGTTGCCTATCTAGACTTCCCTGGTCCAGTGTCTCCGACTTCAGCATTTTGCAGTCGTGGCCGCTACCCTTCCTAGTTGTGCCCAGGATGGAGCTTTTGTCCAGGAGGATGAATCCTCGCCACTAGTGACTTCTACCCCTGGGTTGAGCCGGTTTAGGCATTATCCCAGTATGGGCGTGTTTGGGACGGGACGGACCTCTAGGGCAGAGGTACTGTGACATTCATAGCCTTCAAGATTCACCCCTGGTATGAGCCGGTTTAGGCAAAATTCACCAGTATGGGTGGTTATCAGGCGTTACCGACCTCTAGAGCGGAGGTGGCATGACATGTCTAGCCATCGAGTTCGACCCCTGGTGTGTGCCGGTTTAGGCATATTTCACCAGTGTAGGTGTATTTCGGACGTAGGCGGCCTCTAGAGCAGAGGTGCCATGGTATAGCTCTCGTAGCGATACTACTGGACATACCAGGTTAAACTTCACTTTCCACCACCTTTTCCCATCGGCGCCGCACAGCAACCTTTATTTCCGCATTTACTTCCTTAACCGGGAGGAGCTTCACTCCACGCGCGGCATTTGAAAAGTTAAGCCAGCAGTGACTTAACCTCTGGGACAAGCTGGTTCATGCATTTCACCCGATATGACTGCACTCAGGACGTGGCCGACCTCCAGACCAGAGGTGCCGTGATTTGACTGTTTGCTTCGCTTTATTCTTTCAACCACCTTTTCCGCGGTGATGCTGCGCGGCAACCTCATCTGCAAATTTCTTCATTGGCCGGGAAGAGCACCGCTCCACGCACGGCAGCTGAAGATCTCGCCAACAGCGGCAGATGAGCTACCAAACGTGACACTCAACTACCCTAAGTAACTGGTTTTCAGGCGCCAGATATTCGCCCTCGCCCCTTCTCCTGTCAGTTTAAAACAGTTCTGCCACGGGAAGGCCAGGAGCTGGACTTGACTGCCAGAGGCTGTTTGTGGCGCGTTTGCAGTCCTTAGAACCTTTGATGTACTAACTTGGCTTTGTTGAAGAGGAACCTGTTCTTAAGAGGTAGTATTTTGATTCGTTTGTGATTGTTAGTTGTTTGTGCTTGATCTTTGTCACTTATAAGCTTTACTGCTCGCTTTTGGAGTGAGCAAAGCCTCTTTGTATTTGACACTGAGCAACCATCCCAAACTGTTGAGCAATAGTCTAAATGTGTTTGTATATGAGATATGTAGTATGTCTTCCTAGTGTCTTGATCGATGAAGTGCTTAATTTTAGCTAATTGGTATACTTTTTGTGCGATGAGTTTTGTTAGACATTGCACATGAGAGTTCCAGGTCAGATGTTGGTCAATAATAAGACCTAGTGTTTTGTGCTCGCTAACGTTTTCTATCTGTGATGTTTCTGTACAGAGCCGAAGTGTTGTTTTTGTTGCGTTTTGTAGTTTCTGTCTTGTTGTTATGCGCACTGAGTTTGTTTTATCAGTGTTTATAATCATGCCATTATTTTTGCTCCATCTAATTAAATTGTATAACTCGACCTGAAGAGTTGATTCTAGATTAACACAATCGTAGTCACTGGTGTAGAATGTGCAATCATCGGCACAAAAGTCACAAGAAGAGTGTTTAAGATGAAGTGGAAGATCATTGATATAGATAGCAATGAGCAACGGGCCTAGAATAGAACCTTGCGGAACACCAGTGTCAACTTTAGCAGAATTTGATAGAGAATTGTTGAAGAATACTACCTGTTGTCTGTCTGAAAGAAATGATGCAATTAATTTTATTAGGTCAGGGTGCAGTCTATAAGTCTTTATTTTTCTTACAAGAATATCGTGGTCAATCATATCAAATGCCTTTTTAAAGTCGACAAAGATGGCACCACTTAGTCTATCGTCATTTGTATTTACTAACCAGTTTTCAGTCATTTTGGTAAGAGCTGTGTGGCAGAAATGATTGGGTCTAAAGCCTGACTGACTGTCTATGAGTAAATTGTTCTCTTGCATGTGTCGTAGAGTTATTTTGTGTATGTGTCTTTCGAGTGGTTTTGATAATGACGATAATATGGATATTGGTCTATAGTTGGTAAGATTGTTGGATGAGCCTGATTTAAAGCGAGGATACACCTTAGCAGTTTTAAAAGCCTCAGGGAAATAACATTTTGCAATGCACTAGTTGTAAATATATGTTAGTGTATGTGAAATGACAGGTGCAGCATAACGTAAGATCTTATTACTAATATCATCAAGCCCAGCTGTATTGTTGTTTTTTAAGGTTGAGAGATAACTGTGAACTTCACTGACTGTTAAGAATGGAATGTGTAACTGTTTAAAATCAGTACATCTGCTGTCCAGGAATGTTTGTAGTTCATGTAAGTCGCATACAGGAGCTGATATTGATGATTTAAGAACGTTGATTTCTTCTCTGAAATGTGTACTGATGTGTGCGCTAGTGTATGCACGATTGACGGCTTGAGAATCAAATTCTTTTCTTTTATTTGATAGGGTATTTATGGCTTTCCAAATTGATTTACTGTCTGATTTATTCTGTATTAGATTCCTGGAGTAATTTTTTTCTGTTGTCTTATTAAGTATTGAACTTTGTTTCTGAGTGAACGGTAGGTCATAAAGTCCTTGATTTTGTGCGCCCGGTCACGTTCTCTCATGGATTGTAGTATTTCAGGTGTTATCCAAGGTGACTTCGTCTGGTGTTTTACTCTCACCTCTTTCATGGGGACATGTTTGTCTAATATATCTCTGAAGATCTTTAGCCAGTATTCTATTGCCTCATCAGGGTCAATTAGTCGGTACATGTGTGTAAGTGAAGATTCTTGCAAATCATTAAGGAATAATTCTATGTTAAATTTTCTTAAGCTTCTAAATTTCATACTGATGTGTTTGTGTTTAGGAAGTTTATACCCCTTTCTTGTCCACGTACAGCAGACTGGGTAATGATCACTTAACGAAGTATGAGGGATGTTACATTCAATGATGTTTTCTGGTTGGGCTACATATATATGATCTAATAATGTGGATGATACTTCTGTTACTCTGCTAGGTTTGGTGACAATTTGGCAAAGATTATAGGATAATATAATATTGCTCCAAGTTAGATTTGATTGTGTTAAATCTATGTTGAAATCTCCAAGAATGATAATATCGTTGAACCTAAAGGATGAAACCTCATCCATCATAGTCCTGAAGTGATCGTACCAAAGAGATGATGCATTTGGATTACGGTACAAAAGTCCAATAATTAATGGACTCTGGTTTGGCATTTTAACTTCCACACAAATACACTCTGCCTCTGATGATTCGAGGTCTTCTCTATAACTAAACTGGATAGTTGTGGAGACATACATTACTAGACCTGTTTCTAGTTTCCTGGTTGGGTCACCCCGGATCAGGTTAAAACCGTTAATTCTAATATCTTCATCGGTTATGTTCCTATTTAAACGGCTTTCAGAGAAACAAAAAATATGGAAATTTTGATGTAATATGTGTTACTTCAGGAATTTTACCTAATAGGTGATATACATTCAGATGGCCTAATCGAAGTCCTTCTTTATGTAACTATTTTTCGGTAGGTGGGGTCATTTTATTTTCCTGTCTCCTGTTACTGGTTTGAAAATAATTCCTATTATGATATTTAATACTGAAGTAAATAAACTTTTAAATACTACACAGAGACACACTCTGTATATTAACTTTCAGCTGGTACACAACTCACTAGCTGAAATAATTGGAAGCTGAAAGAGAAACACGTCTAACTATTGAATAATAAAACGCTGAAATATGTGAATTCACTAACAAGTTGAGTATATAGTTCTCACACACAAACAGATACAACTCACAAACTGCAAGGACCTATAGAACGTTGACAAGAATTAGAAAAATAGATACAAAAGAAAAGGGGCAAGAAATAAAATACAATAATAAAATGTAAAAATTCTAAATAAACGTAAGAATGAAGATATCAGTCACTATGTCTTGCTGAGTAATAATTCTTTTTAGACATTGCGGGTTGAAGGTTTCAGTTTGTGATGGATTACGATGATACTGCCATCAGTTTAAGGCATGTGGTGTCTGTAAGGTACCATGCCATGTGAATTATGCAGAGATAACATATAAGCATGACTCAAGGCTGCTGGGCTAAATTGCAACAAATACTGCAGCTCCAGATTTCTTTGAGGATGTTGCATGGAACGTGCTTGTGTGTTGAGCTCTTCCAATGAGCTGTGCGACGGAGGAAGAATCCTGACGTTGTTAACGCTCGTATCAGCTCGTCTGACCGTCTGAGGCTGACGTGAGGGTAGGGGTGGAAACATTGTGTCATAGTCGATGGTTTGCTGTGGAACAGGTGGTGCAGATTTGGAGGTCCCTTTGGTTTTAGTGCTCGGTGTAGAGCTGGCTTTATGTGGGTTTTTTTTTTGTTGGACGTGGGTGTTGTTTGTGGACATCCAGCTGTACCACGTCTTGGGCTTCATGTTGAGATTAGTTTGACTAGCAGCCACTGACTGACTGTGACTACCAGTTTCTGTCTGGATGTTTTTCTGTAGTTTTCTACTACTGCGGTTTTCGCTGTTCGTTGATTGAATGAGCAGCTTCAGCTTGGTATTTTCTTCTCTCAGCTGTTCAACCTCTTTTTTTATATTATCATTCTCCTTACTGAGTGACTTTACAATTTCCGACTTCTTGTCACTGATGAGTATTTTCACGAAGTCTTTAATAACTTCTGTGAAGTCATGGCCACAGAGACAAGTAATTTTGTACCTGTACCAACAGCTTGATTAGAACTAACAGTCTCACTAAGTCTTGGTACATTGCTCTCCAAAGATTTTTCGGAGTTTGGTTCCGTTATTATATCAGTTCGCTAGAACTGTTAGCTGGGTTGTCTTTATGAGTAAAGGTGTCTGAAGACAGTGGAGCTTTCTCAGTAGAAGCTGTAGCTCCTTGTTCTCCAGCAGTATCTGGGATTATTGGTTCTTCTGTAGCAATTGTTGGTGGTAATTCATGTTTGCTGGAGGCTTCTTTGCTGGTGATAATAACAGCGTTTTCTGGCACAGACTGTTCTGCTGTCACGATTTCCGTTCTATCGTCGACTATGTCAATAGACTTCTTTACAGGACTTGAAAAACTTTCGGCCGTGTTTGTAAGTGATGTGTTTAGTTCATCTGAGTTATCTGCTAGAGGGAGCTGACTGGCCATCACTTCCTTGACTGTGTTTATGTCTCCTTCTTGCAGCTCCATAAACTGTTTTGTTAGCCAGGATTCAATGGCCTCGGCGTCACCTTGTACCATCACTTTGTTCTTGGTGTGGTAAAGATGAACTGTGAGGACTGGTGTTTTTATGATGTCCTCAACATTAGCGCCTAGCTTGTCATATCTCTCCTCTCTTTCTGCTTGATAGACCTTCCTAAGTGCTTGCCTCAGGGACTCGTACTGAAGTGTGTTGTGGCATGTCACAACGACACATTGTCCCTCGTTGGTATGTTTTATTGTTAAGCCTGGTGGGTTCCTGCTTTTCTTTAGCTTTGTTCCCACGGCCTTGTGTTTGTTTAGGCTATAGTTCTTTGTTGTGGTAGACCGGAGACCATCCCGCCGGCTGGGCTTGTTCGTCACCTCACAGATTAAACCTTCTGTCCCGCATTCTATCATTGTTACATAACGTCTAGATTAAGCAAACAAAACATTCTGGCTGACACTGGGCAGGCCGCGTGGCTTATCGAAAAATGGTGGTGAAAACTAGTGACCACTATGATCTTAGAGAAAGAATGCCTTACTGCAATTTTATGAAATAACTCCACAAATTCGCATATTTTGAATAATTTTCATAACCCAATGAAAACACAGTTTCTTCAGAAATCCAACAATATAATTATCATTGTCCAAGTATTTGAAATAATAAACAAAATAACTGAAAAATCAGGAGCGAGAAATTACAGGTCCTATCGCGAACAACGTAGAGCAAGATAGATAGATAGATAGATAGATAGATAGATAGATAGATAGATAGATAGATAGATAGATAGATAGATAGATAGATAGATAGATGGACAGATAGATAGATGGACGGACACATGGATGGATGAATGGATGGATGGATGGATGGATGGATGGATGGATGGATGGATGGATGGATGGACGGATGGATGGATGGGCGCACGAGCGAGCAGGCGGGAGGGCAGGCAGACTAACTGTCTGTCTATCTGTCTGTTTGTCTGTCTATCTGTCTGTTTGTCTGTCTATCTGTCTGTTTGTCTGTCTATCTGTCTGATCATTGATAATATTTTCTACGTTGGAATTTTGATGCAAAGTTGTGGTTCCATATTATGATATTATGTAAATAATGCTGTCATATTATGATATTATGTAAATAATGCTGTCATATTATGATATTATGTAAATAATGCTGGTGTGTATGAACTTTGCTATTCATGATACAGAGCTATCAAGTTTGAGTTGATTTTTAGTTTAAAAAGTGCAGCATTCTTTTGTGTGGCGTCAAGAAGCCGAGAATTCTGATGAGAGTCTTGAGACAAGAAGTATTATAAAGGCACATTTTTGTTGACAATGCTACCAGCATAAATGGCATCACCACCACCACCACCACCACCAAAACCACCACCACCATCATCATCATCACCACCACCACCATCATAATCATCATCATCATCGCCTTTCATTCTTTTTGGATCATGTCACCATCGTCATCATCATCATCATCATCATCATCATCGCCTTTCATTCTTTTTGGATTATGTCATCATCATCGTCATCATCTTCATCATCATCGTCATCGCCTTTCATTCCTTTTGGAACCATGGGCAGAGGAAAAAGGCTCCTCAATCATCCCTGTTCTCGGATTTATTCTCTGCTTCCATCCATGTTAGTGCCTGTCTTGACATGCTGGTGTCAAGTTTTCCCAGCGTGTGGCCGATCAAACTAAATACTGTGATTGTACTGAATAGTTAACGTTCCTTGTCGGTCTGGACACAAGGTGGTTAGTGCCGTGTGTTCTTTCTTTATCATCATCATCATCATCATGATTTTGCATTCTTTTTTATTTGGACCATGTCACCTACATCACCATATTTATTTATTAATTTTTTAAGCCATCATTGTTATGTCATAATGTCACTAAATCTCATGCATTCTTTATCATTTGAAAGTACAAGTGTATTATCTTCTTGTGTTCTTGTGTATTCACAAGTTGTATTCCATATTTTACATGTGTTTGTGTGGTCTACACAGAGTCATAAGTGTGCAAGTAGGGAGAGAGAGAGAGAGAGAGAGAGAGAGAGAGAGAGAGAGATCATTCAGTCAGTGATCTGCAATTTTGCCTCCCTAACAGCTCTCCTATACGCCCCTTGGTTGTAAGCAAGATGCCCTGCTGCTGAAGCGTCCTTTCGCAGATTATCAACGATGTCTTACAGCCATCTTCGCCTTGATCTTCCTCTCTTTCTTTTTATGTACCCTTCCAAGGCTGGCTTCTCATAATTCTCATGACGTTTAATATGTCCAAAATATTTAAGTTTTCTCTGTTTAATCCTCTTTACTAGCCAGTCTTCTTCAATATTAAGGTCTTGTGGTATGGGGAGAGTGATATGGAGTGTAATAATGCCCTTACTGCTGCCAAAACTCCGTTGAGAATACGGTTATATTTAAGAAGGAGATTTAAGAACCTGGGGATTGTTACTGGGTAAGAAGACAAAACTTCTGAATGTTTGAGTACAATTATACACATTTTGAAGTCAAAGCGCGTAATATGCAATCAAACGCTGTTCTTTAAGTTAACATTACTTTAGCGCCAAAGGTAGATAGAGGTGTATGGTGTAGTTTTACAAAGTGGCAGAGGGAGTGAGTAAAGTGAGAAAAAATGAATAGAAAGTATGAGAATGTATAAATTAAAAACATACAACATCCGATATTTCCGCGTGAGCCTTTTACGAGGATTACATGCACAAACGAGACAAAAACAAATAACTAAACGAAGAATTTATCTTAATATGGCCTCCTCCAGAAGTATGAAACAGAGAAATGCGTGTCCACCAGACGATGCATAGAGACCACGCGGGCCACACAAATGATAAGCCGATATAGCCAATCGTAAAGAAGAGATGGAGAGAGAGGAGGAAAACAAGTGGTAGAGGGGAGGAAGGCAATAGAAACATGATAGCCGCAAGAGGAGGGGGAGGGGGATACGGAGAGATAATGAATGAAGAACATAAACACCTGCAGGGAAAATGAGAAACTGATGAATAGGACAAACCCTATAACAAAAATATGTTGTCAGAGAAGAAATGAGGGTGGTGGTAGGGAGGGGTAGCTAAGAGAAAGAAAGTAGAGTACAAGAAAACAAAAAGGAGGAGTGAAAAACTAAAGAAGTTACAGAAAGCTGAAGACATTGTTAATTCCAGCTGGATAGAGACAGCCAGTCTGGAAAATAAGGCGTCGTTCTAGGACCCTCCGAGATCGTACATCAGCAGAACAAGAGCGGATCACACTAACAGAAATGTCCTGTTTTCCCATGTGGTTGCTAAGGCAAAAATGTTTAGCCACAGGTGTCCAGGCCCTCTTAGAAATATCATTGAGATGCTGGCGAAATCGATCTCCTAAGCGTAAGCCAGTCTCC
Organism: Achatina immaculata; assembly: GCA_009760885.1. Classification (NCBI taxonomy): domain Eukaryota; kingdom Metazoa; phylum Mollusca; class Gastropoda; order Stylommatophora; family Achatinidae; genus Lissachatina; species Lissachatina immaculata. Next base: position 31,734 of record CM019709.1, read on the forward strand.
CCTATGTACTTCAAACCGCAACGTTTGCACATAATAGCATAAATAACATTGCGTGAAATACAAGGGAAACCCTCTTGAACTGATAACGTGGACTTAGGGAAGGAGATCTGGATAGCCTCGATAACAAACGGACAAGTGTTGGATTTACGACGTCCGCAACGTCTGGTACTAAAAAAATTGTCATCTGTCTTAAGATGACTACGAACTAAAAGGTCCATGAGGTTCTTGTCCCGTCTGTAGGCTACCAATGGGGGTTCCCCAAAAAGTTCACGTGTATCAGGCTCGGTCTGGAGGAGATGGAGATGGCGAAACAGTATGTTTTTAACTGCCAAGCTATGAGGGTGGTGCGTGAGTACCAGTTTAACTCTGTCCGAGCTACAGTGTGGTTTAGGGGTGAGGGCTTGTTGCCGCGATATATGGCTAATGCGGTTCCAATATGACGAGAGAACATGTTCTGGATAGCCGCGTTGACAGAAGAAATCTAGCATTTTATGACCTTGATCCTGGAAATCAACATCCTCAGTACACAAACGTCGCAACATAAGAATCTGGGAAAAAGGAATAGAGTCCTTACACGATCGAGGATGGGAGGAAGAGTACAGGAGGTAGCTGTGAGAGTCTGTAGGTTTATAGTGGATAGAAGTAGTATGCCCGGAAGGGCCGATATTAACGGCAATGTCAAGAAAATTAGCGGAAGTAGCAGAGATATGGGACGTGAAAGAAATGACAGGATTGTACTCCTTAACAAAGCTGATAAAGCTGTCAAGATCTTCCTCTGGCATTGATGTGACCCCTATGCCGTCATCTATGTAGCGTCTATAGAAGGCAGGAAAGAGGGCTCTAAAGGCACTCAGAACCTTGTGTTCGAAGTGGCCCATGAACAGACACGCGTAGCTGGGGCCCATCTTGGTACCCATGGCCACACCACTATTCTGGTCTAAGTAAAGGCCATTGAATTCAAAAGAATTGAGTTGGAGGACAAGTCGTGTAAGGCGCAGAATAGTAGACGTAGGAATAGAAGGATTGCGTCTTTTGTTCAGAAAGAACTTGACGGCCTGAAGTCACTGATCATGCGGGATGGATGTGTATAAGGATACTACATCAAGGCTGAAGATACGGTAAGTGTGACCAGGCAGGAGTGTAAGGGTCTCAAAAGCAATGAGAGCATGATTCGTGTCCTTAAGATAAGTGGGCAGACTAGCGACCAGAGGTTGAAAGATGCTGTCAAGAAAGTCAGAGATTTGTTCTGTTGGGGAGGAACAAGCAGACACTATGGGCCTTCCTGGGTTGCCTGGTTTGTGAATCTTAGGGAGTGGATAAAAGGATGGCTTCCCTAAGCAGCTGTCGCGGATGTGAAGATGAGTAGCGTAGGGAGAAAGACCAGTCTTGTGGATGAGTTAGTTGATCGTGTCACGAACATGGTGGTTGTTGGCCAGAGTCGGATCTTGAGGGCGAGAGGCATAAAATTCTGCGCTGCTCAGCCGGCCCTTGGCCTATTGGATGTACAATTCTTTCTTCCAACAAACAATGTCTGCACTCTTGATCACGATATCTCGCCTGCGCTGGAGTTGAGAAAGTGCGCGCTGCTCCTCGGGGGTCAGGTTAGAGTGTCGTACACGGGGAAGGCGAAGCTTGCGGATTTCTTAGTGAGTGTGATCAATGTAGAGGTCCAAGGCACGAGACGCTCCTGCTGAAGGTGTCCAGGTGGATGGTTGTTTAGAGAAGCGAGAGAAATGGTCATCATCGGAAGTGGATTGGGATGATGATGGTTTGGACACGTCTTGGAAATGAAACTTCAAACGCACTCTGCGATGGAAACGGTGGACATCTTGAAGGAGTAAAAACTGGTCAGCAGAAGGACGGAGGGGAACAAACTGTAAACGTTTCCCCAGAACAGACAATTCATCAGCCGAAAGAGGAATGTCCGGAGGGATACAAACCACCTTAGTGGGAGTAGAAGCGGTGGTGGGTCTGGGAGAGGCTGTAGAGGGACGGATAGCAGAAAGTTTCTGCATTTTGAGAGAAGAAAGCTGCAGGTAGAATTTCTGTTGGTGGAGTGAATAATCTCTCGGATTAGGCGATAAATGAGGTAATTATCATGTGTAACGTGGTGGAGATGGACAGAGAGTTGAGCGATCTGACTATCAAGATCCGAGAGGAGTTTAATGATCCGTCAACGACACAGCGCATATTTTGAAAAGCTGATTTGGTGGCCTACAGACGGGACAAGAACCTCAGGGACCTTTTAATTCGTAGTCATCTTAAGACAGATGACACTTTTTATCGTACCAGACGTTGCGGGCGCCGTAGATGCAACACTTATCCGTTTGTTGTCTAGACTAGCCAGATCTCCTTCCCTAAGTCCACGCTATCAGTTCAGAAGGGGTTCACCTGCACTTCACGCAATGTTATTTATGCTATTATGTGCAAACGTTGTGATATGTACATAAGGGAGACCGGTTTATTATGAGATCGATTTCGCCAATATCTCAATGATATTTCTAAGAGGGCCTGGACACCTGTGGCTAAACATTTTTACCTTAGCTACCACAGGGAAAAACAGGACGTTTCTGTTAGTGTGATCCGCTCTTGTTCTGCTGATGTACGATCTCGGAGGGTCCTAGAACAGCACCTTATTTTCCAGACTGGCTGTCTCCACCCAGCTGGAATTAACAATGTCTTCAGCTTTCTGTAACTTCTTTAGTTTTCCACTCCCCCATTTTTTTCTTTTTCAATTCCGAGACGGAGTGGGCATTATTATGTCAAATGTAGCTGCAAAGAGCCTTGTAGAATGGGAACCAGTGAACAGTCGTATAATAAGAGCACGATACAACCTACGACACGGAAGAATGACAATAATACAATGTTATGCACCCACGAATGATGCAGATGATGATGTGAAAGACGACTTCTATCACCAACTACAACAAATCATCAACAAAGTCCCTAAACACGACATCCTAATTGCTATGGGGGACTTCAATGCTAAGGTAGGGAAGGATAATACCGACGTTGAAAAAGTGATGGGGAAAGAAGGAATTGACATGGTTAATGAGAATGGAGAAAGATTAATTGAAATATGTCTAACAGAGGGCATGGTCATTGGAGGCACAATATTCCCACACAAAGAGATACATAAAACAACGTGGATATCTCCAGATGATAGAACTAGAAACCAGATAGACCATTTTTGTATTAGAAAGCAATACAGAACATCTCTCATGGATGTAAGGGCTTATAGGGGTGCAGATGTCAACAGTGATCACAACCTGTGCATAGGGAAAATAAAACTAAAATTGAAAAGTCAACACAAGAAATCAGTACACAGAAAGATAAACATCCACAGCCTACAAGAAGAAAATACTAACATTAATTTCAATCAGGAACTTGCCAATCATTCCAAAACACCCAGTGAAGTTGAGGAGATAGGTATAGATGAGTTATGGAATTCGTACAGCACAGCCATAATCACAGCAGCAAAAGTAAGCGCTGGATTGGAAAAACCAAATAGAAAAGCATGGATATCAGATAAAACATGGAATTATATACATGAAAGACGAGCAGCCAAATTAAACATGTTGAATGCAAAAGCAGATCATGAAAGAGATTCGTCAAAAGCAAAATACAAAGACATAGACAGGAAAGTAAAAAGTTCAGCTAGAAGGGATAAAAGAGAATACATAGACAATATGGCGAAAGAGGCAGAAAAAGCAGCAAAAACAGGAGACAGCAAAACTTTATATAACATACAAAAGAGGCTAACAGGTACTATTACATCTAAAGAAAGACCAATCCTTAGCAAAACTGGAACACTATTAACATCAAATAAAGACCAAAAGCAAAGATGGGCTGAACACTTCCAAGAAATACTCAATCGACCACACCCAAAAGAATTGTTAAACCTTGAAACTGACTTACCAGCCCCACAACTAAATGTCAATCTAGATGAAATTAAATTGCATGAAATTGAAGCAGCAGTGAATTTAATGGCTAACAACAAAGCTGCAGGTGAAGATGAAATAACAGCCGAGATGCTAAAAGCTATCAATAGTGACAACATGAGACAACTACAGAGAATGTTTAACAAGATTTGGAAAGAAGGAAAGGTCCCTTCTAATTGGAAGAAGGGAATCATTGTTAAAATACCAAAAAAGGGCAACCTTAGTGACTGTAACAACTGGAGAGGAGTAACCTTAATATCAGTTGTGTCAAAAGTATTTTGCAAGGTCATTTTGAATAGACTCAAAGATATAGTGGATACTGCAATGAGAGAAGAACAAGCAGGATTTCGAAAAGGGAGAAGCTGTCTCGACCAGATCTTTACTCTCAGAATAATACTTGAAGAACATATTGAAAAGCAAAAACCATTAATACTGAATTTCATAGATTTTAAGAAGGCATTTGATAGCATACACAGAGATTCATTATGGAGAATTTTATGTCTATATGGAATACCATCTAAAATTGTCAACATCATTCAGGACTTATACAATGGATATGGTTGTGCAGTCAAGACAGAAGAAGGGATGAGTGAATGGTTCCAGATTGAAACAGGCGTGAAACAAGGATGTATACTGTCTCCTTTACTTTTTGGGATTACAATAGACTTCATAATGACAAAATGCTGCACAGGTAACACAGGTATTGACTGGGTACATGGGACAAAACTAGAAGATCTTGATTTTGCTGATGACATAACTCTTATCAGTAATCATGTGAATTCCATGCAAGAAAAAACAGATAGCCTATCTTCACTGGCTAGCAAAATAGGACTTGAAATTAACAAGGACAAAACAAAGATAATGAAAATTCCCATCAATCAAAATGGAAAAATACACATAGAAGGGACATATATTGAAGAAGTCAATCAATTTGCATACCTTGGCAGCTACATAGACCAGGATGGTGACACTAGAAAGGAAGTTAGGATCAGAATTGCAAAAGCAGCATCAATCTTCAAGAATCTTGAGAACATATGGAATTCAAAAGTTATAAGCACAAAAACCAAGTTAAGACTATTCAATTCAAATGTAATATCCACCCTCATTTATGCATGCGAAAGCTGGAAAACAACTAAAGAAATAGAAAAGAAATTAGACTCTTTTGAAAACAAATGCCTAAGGAAAATACTCGGCATCAAGTGGAATGAATTCAAGAACAATGCAGAGATAAGACAGATGACTGAACAACAACCAGTCTCACGGGTGATCAGGAAAAGGAGATGGACATATGTTGGTCACTTGATGAGAAGAAATGATCAGAGAATCCCAAAACAAGCTATCAAGTGGAACACAACAGGCCGAAGAAAAAGAGGCAGACCGCGTGAAACTCTAAAGAGGACATTATTAAGAGAGGCCAAGTTAACAGGCATAACATCCTTTGATGAGGTTGAAAGACTCGCCGAAGACAGGAAAAATTGGCGAACTACTTTGCGAGCCCTATGTGACGTCTAACGGCACGGGAAGGATATAAGATATAAGATATAAGATTTTTTTCTACTTTCTCTCCTAGCTACCCCTCCCTACCCCTACCTTCTTTTCTTCTCTGACAACATATTGGTGTTTATAGGGTCTTGTCCTATTCACCAGTTATACATTTTCTCCCTGCAGGTGTTTATGTTCTTCTTTCATTATCTCTCCGCTTCAACTCCCCCCCCCCCGATACCTTCTTCTCTAGCGGCTATCATGTTTCTATTGCCTTCCCTCCCTATCACTTGTTTTTCTCCTCTCTCTCTACCTCTTCTTTACGATTGGTTCTATCTTCTTATCTTTTGTGTGGCCCGCGAGGTCTCTATGCATCTTCTGGTGGACACGCATTTCTCTGTTTCCTACTTCTGGAGGAGGCCATATTAAGATAAGCTCTTCGTTTAGTTTTTTTTGTTTTGTGTTTTTGTCTCGTTTGTGCATGTAATCATCGAAAAAGGCTAACCCCGAAATATCGGATGTTGTATGTTTTTAATTTATACATTCTCATACTTTCTATTTGTTTTTGTTTTTTTTTTCTCACTTTACTCACTCCCTCTGCCACTTTGTAAAACTACACTATACACCTCTATCTACCTTTATTATGTAAACCAGTTTTACTGCAGTGGCCATCGCCTTTAGCGACAATCAGTTTTACACCAGCCTTCCATCTATCTATATTTTCTCTGTGTAAACTAGAAAAATAAATAAGAAAACTAAAAAAAAACTTTAGCTTACTCAAGCCGTGAAAAAAGAAATAAAACCAAAATTAAGTATGTAGTGGTTTGAATTCTGCGTCTGATGATGATTTAGAAAGAACATTCTAAAGTGTAGTGGTTCAATTTCAGACAGAAGGTCTTGAAACTCAGCTCTCTGCCTCACTCGGCTTCGTAATCATCATCATCTGCTAATAACTATAGGTGGTCTTATGTGTGTATTTATGTTAAGATCTTGTTGGCTCTCTGTTTATATTAATATCTTGCTGCCTCTCTAGTTATATTAAGATCTTGCTGCCTCTCTAGTTATATTAAGATCTTGCTACCTCTCTAGTTATATTAAGATCTTGCTACCTCTCTAGTTATATTAAGATCTTGCTACCTCTCTAGTTATATTAAGATCTTGCTACCTCTCTAGTTATATTAAGATCTTGCTACCTCTCTAGTTATATTAAGATCTTGCTACCTCTCTAGTTATATTAAGATCTTGCTACCTCTAACACATTTTAATGAGAAATTGTGATTTTTTTATTCCTCTTCAGAATCACACTGCAGGAGATAGCAGAAATATCCAAGGCCAGAAAACATCCCCAGAAAACATCCCCAGAAAATCCCAACAAAATCAATGGTTTCCAAGACAAAGATAATTATTTCCATTATAATCCTGGCTCAAGTAATGTTTGTAGTAACATATTTTGGTTTAGGAGGCCTAAGATCAATGGTTACAGACTTCATAAACTTTGGTAACTGGACTGTAATGGAGGACTTCGATGTTAGTTTTACAACAATGAGGTGAGGTATTCAGCATTTTGTTAGTGAAAAACTTAAATGTGTACTGTAGAGTGATTTTTTAAAAAATATATCTTTTTTTTTAGTTCCGATAGTCGCCAGTTTGTATTGATTACTTTGTCTTCTCTGGTGTTGTTGGTTACTTTGTTTTCTCTGTTCTGGTTGGTTACATCGTTTTGTCCATTTTGGCTACTTACTTTGTCCTCTCTTTTCTTGCTTGGTTACTTCGTTTATTTATATTAGGCTGGTTACTTTGCCTTCTTTGTTCTGTTTGGTTACTTCATCTTCTTTGTTCTGTTTTCCTACTTCATATTGTCTAATCTCGCTGGTTACTCTGTCTTGTTTTTTTTTTCTTGTTCTGAATGTCTTTCTTAATTATTTTCAATGGCCCCTTCAGCTATCTCATACTGAGTCACTTTCTTGCTAACGAATTTCTAGCAGTTGTAAAGATGAAGAACACAGTGTATACAAAAAAAAAGCACTTACTTAAAATAAATGTATTTTTTACTCTAACCACGGACATTGTGCGGCATGGGTGGCTGAGTGGTTAGACGCTCGGATTACTAATCTGGTGGTACGGGGTTCAAGTCCCAGCCGTGGGAATTTTTTTTCTGGTGCAGCTACACCACAAAAAAAAAACAAGACCCATGGATCCACTAAGTCTCTGAAAATGGCTACCAGAGAAATCTGGGAAGATAAATGCTTCTTGTCGTGATGCTGACCACATCAGACTTTCTTGTGCCGAAGATCGTGGAAATGTAGACCTAACACCATATCCTCAATATGCGTTAATGACATACAAACGGGGATTTATCTTTTATCTTTTACATTTTAACCATGGGCAGGTACTTTAACCTAATCTCTGTGTTTAATGCTTACTAAATTGTCTAGCAACTGAAGGAGGGAGACCTCCTGCACAACCAGTTATAATTTCTTGTTTTATTTGTCACTTTTCAACACTTAATCTACGGTTCAGGCACGCACAGAGGCTTCCGTCTTTGGCTGTGACGAAACGCTAAGTACTCAAATAGAAGCAAGTAGGCTGCGCTTTAAAAAAACAGAAATGTAGACAGAACTTCTCCACGTGAGAGAAAGAAAAACATTAAGAGAACGACTGTGAATCGAACCCCAGACTCCAGTATGACGAGCAATCTCTTTAACTAGAGGAGTCAGTCAGTCATTTGTATGTCCCTTGCGGAACTTTGCCTCTCTAACAGCTCTCCTGCAGACCTCTCGGTTGTAAGCATGATACTCTGCTGCTGATGCGTCCATTTGCAGATTATCAACGATGATAGAAGAATATATCACACTATCGAGTCGGTGAAACATCCTTAAGTCTGTTTCACCGTACAGACATCAACTGTTCAGTTTCAAAATCAGCTCTCACTTTCTTCTCTCTACAGATCACCAACTCTTGGCACGTCCATGTTATACTTTTTTCAACGAATAGACAACAAAGACGCATGGCTATACTCCGCCTACTTCGACCACGTGACCGCGGAAGCAGGAACGCCTACAATTCGAGCAATTGGCATTGCTAAAGTCGGACTCCTATTGGCTGTTTACTGCAACATTACCACAGAGGATGGCAATTTTACATCGACTGGAATTATGAAGGGATTCCCAGAATCTCATTATCTCAGGTAACACTTTCTTGAAGTAATTATACTGTAACATATGATATCACATTAAGAACATATACATACAAACAGAGCGTTCCAAGAATTCATTTACACTTTTCACTGTAGGAAGATAACTGCAGCTGCGTGTAAGTCACACCTTGTGACTTTTTCTTGTGTGTAATGTTCACCTTCCCCAACTTCCACAATGATCTAACTTTCCGAAGCAGCGAATCATGGATGTCATTTCATCTGTTTGTCTAGATATGCTACACAAAACGTGGGAGGAACTAGATTATCACATTAACGTGACAGAAAAAAGAGATGGCGACTGCAGTAAAACTCGTATAAATAAAAAAAAGGTAGATAGAGATGTTTGGTGCAGTTTTACAAAGTGAGAGAGGGAGTGAGTAAGTGAGAACAAACAAATAGAAAGTATAAGAATGTATAAATGAAAAACATACAACATCTGATATTTCGGCGTGAGCCTTTTTCGAGGATTACATGCACAACTAGACAACAACAAACAAAAACAAAAAAAAACGAAGAACTTATCTTAATGTGGCCTGCTCCAGAAGTAAAAAGCAGAGAAGTGTGTGTCTTAGAAGGACCACACGGACCACACAAAGGATACCCGATAGAGCCAATCGTAAAGAAGAGGTAGAGAGAGAGAAGGAAAACAAGTGGTAGAAAAGGGGGAGAGGCAATAGAAACATGATAGCCACTAGAGAAGAATGTGTCGGGGCGGGGTGGGGGGGGTGGGGGGAAGGTGAAGCTGAGAGATAATGAAAGAAGAACATAAACACCTGCAGGGAGAAAATGTGAAACTGGTGAATAGGACAAGACCCTATAAATACCGATATGTTGCCAGAGAAGAAAAGAGGGTAGGGGTAGGGAGGGGTAGCTAGGAGAAAGAAAATAGAGGAAAAAAATGAGTGGAAAAGTAAAGAAGTTACAGAAAGCTGAAGACATTGTTAATTCCAGCTGAGTGGAGACAGCCAGTCTGGAAAATAAGGCGCTGTTCTAGGACCCTCCGAGATCGTACATCAGCAGAACAAGAGAGGATCGCACTAATAGAAATGTCGTGTTTTCTCCTGTGCTTGCTAAGAGAATGATACAATGATCACATTAACGTGTACCAGAGTGGATTCACATTGGGTCACTGTAAGTTATTCCTAACATTCTGGGTATTTCTCGTCACTTTGAATAACACCCAGTTTCTCCACGTAGCTGCGTTTGTCTTCCTAAAATGGCCTCCGGAAAGTGGTAAACAGCACCCTGGTCTAATCACTCCAATAACTAGGGTTCGAATCCCGTGTTTCCGTCTCTCTGTTGGCCCACTCTTCTCTTGCCAGGAATGTCTACGTTCTCTTTTTCTAGTTGTAATGTAGATTAATCATAACACTTATCTACGTTCTATTTTTCCAGTTTTAATGTAGATTAATCATAACACTTATCTACGTTCTCTTTTTCCAGTTTTAATGTAGATTAATCATAACACTTATCTACGTTCTCTTTTTCCAGTTTTAATGTAGATTAATCATAACACTTATCTACGTTCTCTTTTTTCCAGTTTTAATGTAGATTAATCATTGTTGACACCACTAGACGCCATAGTGGCAGGCGTTGATAATCATGCTTCTTCACAGATCTCGATCCTTGATTTTTTTTCCCTACCCATCAGTTGAGGTGGTGACACTTTAAACTGTCCTTTATTCACTTTGTCTTCTCCTGCTTCTCTTGCCATTTATCTTCTCTTTTATGACGTTTTAAGCTATCTCCGTCTAATTATATGTCCAATGTAAGAGACTGTCACTTTGGTATGGATTTAATTAGGTTCCTTTCTTCAGTTGCCTTTGTTAGATATTGTCATCTACCCTACACAAAATACAAACAAATGTTCTGCTCGGTTGCATGTTATTTACCCAGCAGAATAATTTCACATCTTTGTGGCAGGTGTATAGGAAAATCACATAATAAGTGATTTTTTTTATCGGATATCATTACACTGACCACACACATTTTGGTGCCTCAAATGTTAGACCTGTTTCTGGGTTTATCTGATCTGCTGATTCCAAAAAAAATGGCTCAAGCTTTCCCGTACCAGCTCTAGTTTTTGAGATAGAGAACATATGCCATCTTCACTCTTCTCGCTCATAACAAATTAGGATATTTTAATGTAGTGTTTAAATTAATATTTTTTAAGCTTGTCCAGCGATGTGTGTCAGGAATGGATTTAGTAGAACGTGGAGACTATTTAAATGGAGACCTGTGATATGTGGTCGGTGGGTTGTAACTGGGGGTGGTGGATGGGGAACCGGGGAGGAGAGAGAGTGATACAATGATGACCTAGCCAGGAGACGTTGAAATAAATGATTAGGGAAGAGGGGTTGCAAAGAAGCTCCTTTTGTAAGACATCCGAGAGTGGGATCTGCCAGGACAATCCCGCATAAGATTCCAACAATAGTCTGCCATCACGTGTGCACCCCATCTTCCTTGGTATATGTCTTCCAGTGTTTTTATGTCTTGGAGAAATCTTTCACCTTGCTCTTCGCTTGAGTCGCCAAGGTTCTCTGGAAAGCGATCTAAGTGAGTGTGCAGATAATAGATTTTAGCAATCATGTTACAGCCAAGCCTAGAGCATATCTTCTACTATTTTAACGTAGTTGTCTGCCTTCTTGCTGCCAAGAAAGCTTTTCACAACAGGAACAAATGATGACCAAGCATTTGGTTAGATGTCTTTCGTGGCCAATGTTCATATTTGGCTCTATTATCTTAAAGGCATAAAAAAGCAAGAATACTTTGTGTAGCTACTTTGTTGACCAAGAAGAAAATTAACCATCTTCAAGTCTATACAAATCAGCCATTGATGTTCTTGGTAAATGACTCTTTCCAAGACTAAAGACTTGGCCGCGTACTCTTCTTTGATCCTGGCGGAATGACTGATTGGAATAGAGCCATATTTGTTGACGTTATTTACAAGAACACATTTCAAACTACGTTTTGAACTGTCGATGAAAAGACGCCACTCACTTGGGTTATATTGTGAAAGAACAATTTTCTTCAAAAGAGGTCATTGCAGAATACTAAGTTGTTGTCTTCGAATACTTTTTCTTCCTTCGATAAAATGTAATTTTCATTCACGACTGAAGTACATTCTTTTTCTTTAGTCTGGAGCCAAGCAATTCAGAAGACTCCTTGGAAAGATTTGAAGTCCCTGATGAGATCATTCAGTTCATTCTCATCAAAGCGATCACTGTGTGAAGTTGTTTGGAATTCACTGTCATAGCCCCCACTTTCTTTACCTTGTGCGATATCAGACAAGCAAGACCCATCCTCTGAGAGTTGGGGTAGTTCAAGGAACGGGTACATGATCCGAGTGTGGAACGGGTCTCCTGGCTGAAGGTAGATCAGGGTAAGACAACTTGTCACGATTATTTCGGTTGATGCCTGTGATATTAACAACACAAAAATAACAGTCATCGAAGTGGGTTTTTTTTCGGTATCCCTCCACGCTATTGGTCCTCCAAATTTCAGGCAGCTTCTCGTTCCATTTGTCCACTGGCGCAAATGCTCCATTAAAAGATTTGCCTACGATATGGGAGACAATGGCTTATCTTGACATCAAAATAACCTAGGAGTATATATGTTCTTTTTACAAGCTCAGAAATAGGTTTCTTACTTGCTTCCAGTGTGTACTCCCCACAGATATAGCAAAATACATCGGGATGACTCAAGCAGCTCCGTCTTGAAGTAGCCATAACCTCTATGGTGTTCGATTTGCATAAATAAAATGATATGATTGGGAATATAAACACACCTCCTATACGATCTTAACAACGCAACTGTTTACAATGCAACTGTTTACAACGCAACTGTTTACAATGCAACTGTTTACAAGGCAACTGTTTACAAGGCAACTGTTTACAAGGCAACTGTTTACAAGGCAACTGTTTACAAGATCAGGTTGAGAAACCTTCGAAATACAAATTGTATGTAGTGTACGAAAACCACAATTTACCATCTGAATTTTCTGCTCATCATTATGTCATATGTGTATGCTATGTAATGTAGTATACACAGAGGTTCATTGTGGGAAGTTTTAATAATATATGGAACACCGTCTAAGACTGTCAACATCATTACGGACCTCTACAATGGTTATGTTTGTGCAGTCAACACAGAAGAAGGGATGATCGAATGGCTCCAGATTGACACAGGCGTGAAACAAGTAATTCTTTGCTTTTTGGAATTGCCATAGATTTCATAACGAAAAACAGCTCCACAGGTAAAACGGGCATTGATTGGATACATGAGACCCAGTTATAAGATCTTATTTTGTAGATGACATAACTCTTATCAGTGACAATGTGAAATCAATGCACGGAAAAAAAAAACATATACATTTCTTCAATGGCCACTAAAATAGGACTTGAAATTAACGAGGAAAAAAGCAAAAATAATGAAATTTCTCATTAACCATAAATGAAAACTATACATAGGAGGAATATATGTTGAAGAAGTAAATCAATTTGCATATCTCTGCAACTATATAGACCAGGATGGTGACGCCAGACAGGAAGTTAGAATTCGAATTGCAAAAGCAGCACTGACCTTCAAGAATTTCGAGAACATATGGCACTCAAAAATTATAAGCACAAAAACCAAATTAAGATTATTCAATTCAAATGTAATATCCACCCTCATTTATGCATGTGAAAGCTAGAAAACAACTAAAGAAATAGACAAGAAATTAGACTCTTTTGAAAACAAATGCCTCAGGAAAATACTCGGTATAAAGTGGAACGAATTCAAGAATAACACAGAGATAAGACAGTTGAGCAAACAACAACCTGTCTCATGGGTGATCAAAAAGGATAAGATGGACATATATCGGTCATGTGATGAGAAAAAACAACCAGAGAATCCCAAAACAAGCAGTGAAGTGGAGCACAAAAGGCCGAAGAAAAAGAGGTCGACTGCGTGAAACTCGAAAGAGAACATTGTTAAGAGAAGTCACTTTAGTGGGAACACCATCCCTTGATGAGGTTGAAAAGCTCGCGGAAAATAGGAAAACTTGGCACACTACCAAGCGAGCGCTATATGACGCTTAGCGGCACGGAAGATGGTACGATGTAAGAATTATGTAATAAAATGGAAAAAAGCGGTTTTGCAATTTTGTAGCATGGCCTTGTAAGTAATGATTATAGTTGTGACTATTATTTTAATGAATATGGTTATGAATACATTATAGGCATAACAGTAACATCTAATAGCAACAGAAAAAGTAAATAGGAAAATTAGAGCAATTCAGAAGAACAAGATAAATGAGAAAACAAGAGAAATAAGATTTCGAAAGAAAAAAAGGTTCCTTCTAAATGGAAAAATAAATCATTGTTAAAATACCAAAAAGGCAGTCTTTGTGACTGTAACAATTGGAGAGGAGTAACCTTAATATCAGTTGTGTCAAAAGTATTTTGCAAGGTCATTTTGAATAGACTTAAAGATATAGTGGATACCGCAATGAGAGAAGAAAAAGCAGGATTTCGAAAAGGGAGAAGCTGTCTCCACAAGATCTTTACTCTAAGAATAATACTTGAAGAACATATTGAAAAACAAAAACAGTTAATACTGAAGAACATATTGAAAAACAGAAACAATTAATACTGAACTTCATAGACTTTAAAAAGGCATTTGACAGCATACACAGAGATTCATTATAGAGATTTTTAAGTCTACATGGAATACCATCTAAAACTGTCAACATCTTTAAGGACTTCTACAATGGATATATTTGTACAGTCACGACAGAAGAATGAATGAGTGAATGGTTCCAGATTGAAACAGGTATGTGTACTGTCTCCTTTGCTTTTTGGGAATTACAATAGACTTCATAACGAAAAATGCTGCACAGGTAACACAGGTATTGACTGGGTACATGGGACCCAACTAGAAGATCTTGATTTTGCTGATGACATAACTCTTATCAGTAACAATGTGAATTCCATGCAAGAAAAAACAAATAGCCTGTCTTCACTGGCTAGCAAAATGGAACTTGAAATTAACAAGGACAAAACAAAAATAATGAATCTTCCCATTAATCAAAATGGAAAAATAAATGTAGAAGGGATAGATGTTGAAGAAGTCAATCAATTTGCATTCCTTGGCAGCTACATCGACAAGGATAGTGACACCATAAAGGAAGTTAGAATTAGAATGCAAAAGCAGCATCGATCTTCAAGAATATTGAGAACACATGGAATTAAAAATTTATAAGCACAAAAAACAAGTTAAGATTATTCAATTCAAATGTAATATCCACCCTCATTTATGCATGTGAAAGCTGGAAAACAACAAAAGAAATAGACAAGAAATTAGACTCTTTTGAAAACAAATACTTAAGGAAAATACTCGGCATCAAGTGGAACAAATTCAAGAACAATGCAGAGATAAGACAGATGACTGAACAACAACCAGTCTCATGGGTGATCAGGAAAAGGAGATGGACATATGTTGGTCACGTGATGAGAAGAAACAATCAGAGAATCCCAAAACAAGCTATCAAATGAAACACAACAGGCCAAAGAAAAAGGGGCAGACCGCGTGAAACTCTGAGGGGTACTTTGTTAAGAGAGGCCAAATTAACAGGCATAAAATCCCTGGATGAGGTTGAAAGACTCGCCGAAGACAGGAAAAATTGACGAACTGCCTTGCGAGTTCTATGTGACGTTTAACGGCACGAGAAGGATATAAGATATAAGATAAGAAAATCCAACTTCCATGACACTAGTATAACTTGACTCTGACACAAGTAAACAGAATAGAAAAGACGAATAGAAAAGGCAGACACAATGAAAAGCGAGGACACAATAAAACTTCCGACAGGAAAGAGCAATATAATGACTAGGTGAATGCCAATTGTATAGACAGAATTGATGCAGACTGACACGCACGACACCTATCAGCGTTAGGACACTATTAAGACGCTATTGCACTTTTTTTTTTTAAATAAAGGAGTGGCCATTTCGGCCAGCTGATCAATTAAATATTTAGAGACGAAGCCTATTGTTTAATTGACTTACGACATTCAAGGAGAATCAGGGACAAACAGACAATCACAGAAAAGCAGCAGAAGGAGAAGTAGAGAACACACACCAGAGAGACACGGAGGCGACAGTAACACAGAAGAACAAGAAAGAGAACGATACGCTATACGATCAGAAGAAGTGTTACACTGAAGATGTGATCGAAGTGATTAAGAAGATTTGATACTTGTGGATCTTCGAGTAAAGTGGTTTTAGACGAGAAACTAGTTGACCGCGTGTTGCAGATCTGATATAATACTGAGTTAAGAAATGTTCTTGTACCAAGTGTAGAATATTATGAAGTTGAGAGCACTGAGAAATGCTGCATGTAGAATATGAGTTTGATATTGTGAACAAATGATTATGTGCTTCAACGATGAAACTAACGAAGATTATGTCATAGTACATCTTAGTACAAGTGATGTCACTAACTGTTGAATCTGATACCTTAATTGTCAGAATTAACTAATGCAGTGAACAATTCATCGGACTTGCTCTGGTCCAACGAATGTGATACTGTTTGTGAAACCTCGAGATGTTATCAGAAAACCAAAGAACACTTCTGCTATCAGTCATTAAAAAAGAAACACACCTTGAATATGTTATAATTTGAGCTATACATTTTTTTTATGCCAGCGTACATTATTCTAAATTAAGTAGACGAATAATTGTGGAACAAAGGTCATTGTACATAAAAAAAACATGAATAATTAAAATACAGAAATTTCCCGTTCAAGTCAAGCAGCTTGTTATGACACCCCAGTTCTGCAGAAGAGATCTGTTAAAGAGCGGACTAAAATTTTATAAATTCAATCACATCTAAGAAACTAGAGCTGATGCCAACCACATCTAAGAAACTAGAGCTGATGCCAACCACATCTAAGAAACTAGAGCTGATGCCAACCACATCTAAGAAACTAGATCTGATGCCAACCACATCTAAGAAACTAGAGCTGATGCCAACCACATCTAAGAAACTAGATCTGATGCCAACCACATCTAAGAAACTAGAGCTGATGCCAACCACATCTAAGAAACTAGAGCTGATGCCAACCACATCTAAGAAACTAGAGCTGATGCCAACCACATCTAAGAAACTAGATCTGATGCCAACCACATCTAAGAAACTAGAGCTGATGTCATCCATACCTAAGAAACTAGAGTTGATGCCAACCATATCTAAGAAACTAGAGCTGCTGCAGTCTATCCAATGCAGTTTTCTGAATCATGGCCCCCAAAATAACCCCAGGAACAGGCTTAAAAACCAAGGCACCAAGAAAACAGTATTCCAGAAATTATTGGAACATTATATAAACTATGGGTTGACACACATGTGTTGTATGATCATATAATTATTGCGCTAAATAATAAGCTAGACACAATCTGCCATATGTCGCTGTTTTAACACAGAATTTAAACTCTAATCATGCTAAAGAAATGATATCAGAAATTAATGTTCAACTAAGATTCATCTAAGATGGTCTCGTCTGGCCTAGCTTTGCTGTTTTAAGCTGCTAAACAGAAGACCCCCCCCAAGAGTCCAGAGTGTGAAAGCCACTGAAATGTTTGAGACATTTTCTCCTGCAAGGACGGACCAGCTGTGTTAGGCCATCAAGCGGGACGTGCTGAGACTGACAAACAGGACATCTTGACGGCTGTTACGGGCACATTCTGTGGGGTTGTAACAGTTCTTGTATGTTTATCAGGGTGATCACCCCTGTAAGTGTCATGTAAAATTAACGCCCGTGGGTGTTTATTTATAAACTCGGGCTTATGGGGTGGTTTCCCCCGACTTTAGAGCACATATTTCCTCTCGCATTTTTACTTGTTTGGAAAAGGTTCAGGGTTTGTGTGAGAGAAAGATAAGAGTATTGTTTCTGGCGGAGATGTTGTCTTAGAGTCTTCGTCCGACGTTCTGTGAGCGAGGTCGTGTTTTGTGTTGGAGTCGTCGTGTGAGCGTTCAAGTGGGAGAGAAACAGCCTTATCTGAAGTGTTTCTTCTACTTCTGCGTGGGTCCAGGTGGCTGTGCTTGTTTATGCCACAGAAATGTGTTCTCTGTGTCTTGCCACCAGTATTTCCACCTGCGGCTCGTTATATCATCATCCATTATATGAACTTCATCATCATCATGAGCCGCCATTAAACGAACCTGATGTTTTCCATGATCGACGGCGATGGTAACATGCTGTGGTCAACTGTTCCACTGTCCACGTGAGATGTCTTATCTGTGTAATTGCCAAACGTTTATCGTACAGAAAATGTGACTTTGTTACATGTGAGGTTGTTACATGTGACGTTATTGAATGTGACCTTGTTATATATGATGTTGTTATATGTGGGGGGCCGGCTAGCGTAGTGGTTAGAGCACTCGTCTAGCAACCAAATGGTCGAGGGTTCGAATCCCCAGCTGAGCGGGGATTCTTTTTCCGACCAATACGGCCCTGAGGTCGACCCAGCCTCGCAAAATGGGTACCAGAGAAAATCTGGGAAGTAAAGGCAGCGAGGAAAGGAACTGGTCACCCTACCTCATACGCTGATGACCCAGCATAATGAGGTCTCTAACGCTTCACCCCCTACGGCATTTGAAATGCTATGGGACTATCTTTACTTTTACTGTTATATGTGACGTTGCTATATATAATGTCGTTGTATGTGACGTTGTTATATGTGACGTTGTTATATGTGACATTGTTATATGTGACGTTATTGTATGTGGCCTTGTTATATGCGATGTTGTTATACGTGAAGTTGCTATATGTGACGTTATTGTATGTGACTTTGTTAGATGCGATGTTTTTATATGTGACGTTGCTATATGTGACGTTATTGTATGTGAACTTGTTATATGCAATGTTGTTATATGTGTCGTTGTTATATGTGACGTTATTGTATATGACCTTGTTATATGCGATATTGTAATATGTGACGTTATTTTATGCGTCCCTGTTATATGTGACGTTCTTATATGTGGCGTTGTTATATGTGATGGTGTTATATGTGACGTTTTATATGTTTCGTTGTTATATGTGAATTGTTTTATGTGACGTTGTTATAAGTGATGTTGTTATATGTGACTTTGTTATATGTGATGTTGTTATTTCTGACGTTGTATTATTTGCTAGAATACATCACACTCAAGACCCTAGGAGAAGACACTGACAGTAGTCTGGTCAGTCAGATCTAGGGGCTACATGAACTGTCATACTTAGTAGTCAGTCAGATCTAGGGGCTACATGAATTGTCATACTTAGTAGTCAGTCAGATCTAGAGGCCACATGAATTGTCATACTTAGTAGTCAGTCAGATCTACGAGGTACATGAACTGTCTTGCTTAGTAGTCAGTCAGATCTACGAGGTACATGAACTGTCTTGCTTAGTAGTCAATCAGATCTACTGGGCACATGAACTGTCATGCTTAGTAGTCAGTCAGATCTACTGGGTACATGAACTGTCATGCTTAGTGGTCAGTCAGATCTACTGGGTACATGAACTGTCATGCTTAGTAGTCAGTCAGATCTACTGGGTACATGAACTGTCATGCTTAGTGGTCAGTCAGATCTACTGGGTACATGAACTGTCATACTTAGTGGTCAGTCAGATCTACTGGGTACATGAACTGTCATACTTAGTGGTCAGTCAGATCTAGGCGGTACATGAACTGTCATACATAGTAATCAATCAGATCTTAAGGGTACATGAACTGCCATACTTAGCGGTCAGTCAGATCTAGGGATTACATGAACTACCATACTTACTAGTCAATCTGCTCTAGTAGGTACATTAATTGTCATTCTTAGTATTCAATCAGATCTAGGGGGTAGATGAACTGTCATACTTAGTAGTCAATCAGTTCTAGGGGGTACATGAACCGCCACACTTAGTAGTCAATCAGTTCTAGAGGGTACATGAACTGTCATACGTAGTATTCAATCAGATCTAGGGGGTACATAAACTGTCACACTTAGTATTCAATCAGATCTAGGGGGTACATGAATCGCCACACTTAGTATTCAATCAGATCTAGGGGGTACATGAATCGCCACACTTAGTATTCAATCAGATCTAGGGGGTACATGAATCACCATACTTAGTATTCAATCAGACCTAGGTGGTACATGAACCGACACACTTAGTATTCAATCAGACCTAGTGGGTACATGAACCGCCTCACTTAGTATTCTATCAGATCTAGGGGGTACATGAACCGCCACACTTAGTATTCAATCAGATCTAAGGGGTACATGAACCGCCACACTTAGTATTCAATCAGATCTAGGGGGTACATGAACCGACACACTTAGTATTCAATCAGATCTAGGGGGTACATGAACCGCCACACTTAGTATTCAATCAGATCTAGGGGGTACATGAACCGCCACACTTAGTATTCAATCAGATCTAGGGGGTACATGAACCGCCACACTTAGTTGTCAATTAGATCTACTGGGTAATATGAACTGTCATACTTAGTAATCAATCAGATCTAGGGGGTACATGAACTGTCATACTTAATAGTCAGTCAGATCTACGGGGTGCATGAACTGTCATACTTAGTGGTCAATAAGATCTAGGGGTTACATGAACTGCCATACTTAGTGGTCAGTCAGATCTATGGGATACATGAACTGCCATACTTAGCTGGACTAAAGTCGAACAGAGCAAGCGTTATGACCCGTAGACATTCAGTTGTCGCCACTCACATGACAGCCCTTCAACCTACTTTAGCGCTTATGCATCGTGCAACCAATCCTGTCACCATGCAACTAAAGATGCTGACTAGACTCGGTGGCTGACTATCGATTATGCTTCCAACAAATCTTTAAGCTTTATCGATCTTCTGGAGACAGAACCTACTGACTTAAAGAAATAATTGACGTACTCCGTGACGTCAGCTATCTTTCACTTTATCATTCAATCAGTGTTCGATGGTGAAGTTTTGTCTGTGCTGTTCTTGCCGTACAAAATGTGTACAAGCGACTGGCGTTCGTGAGATTCGGTGAAGTAATTAAGTAGATGCAATGTCACTGTGTAAATACAAACAAGTTTTCACCTGTTGCCATGCCGCACGTGCTTTCTGAAGTGGTCCCGTGATAGAGAAGTTCAGTCTGACATCTCAGAAGTACTCAGTGAATCTGTCAATCGAGGAAACCAGAGAAGTGCAGCCCGAGGTTTGCTGGGTTTACTCTATGTTGAGAAGAAAAAGTGTTAGTTGGCTGAAGAACTGAATAATGAAAGTCAGCGTTTTCTGATGATATGACGTTCAGTCAGTCAGCCAGTCAGTCAGTCAGTAATTTCATGTCCCTGGCTTTTCGGTTGTAAGCAAGATGTCTTGCTGCTGATGCATCCATTTGCAGATTATCAACGATGTCTTGCAGCCGTCTTCACCTTGGTTTTCCTCTCTTTCTTTTTCTCATTGTGTACCCTTCCAAGACAGTCTTCTCTAGATTATCACGACGTTCAATATGTCCAAAATATTTAAGTTTCCTCTGTTTAATCTTTCTTACTAGCCAACCTTCTTCAATATTAAGTTCGTGTAGTATGGATATATTTGTTCTTTTTTTGTGCCCATGATGTTTGAAGGACTCTTCTGTAGCATTTACATATGACGTTCACAAGTGTAAATACGTGACACACTTTTCAAACAGTCAGGACAAACAAGAATATCCAAGAAGTAGTTGACCCCTTAAGGGGAAGGTTTCCTGCCGAGCTAAGTACCAATGTTTCTTCTCTGACAAAACAGATGTTGAGTGGTACTGTTCTGTCGAAATAAGCAGGCGAGTTTAACTAGGTGAGATATCTTTATGCTACAGTCAGCAACGAGCCCAGAGCCATACAAGATTTCCAACACACGTTGGTGGGATACAGATTGATGGCGTGTGCAGCTGTAATAACAAATTATGTTGTACAGTTTACAGACTTTACAGTATTAGGCCAGATAGCCTTGGTTGTTCATGTGTCTAGTGTTCCTGTGTGTAGTTTTCCTGCGTCTAGTGTTCCTGTGTATAGTGTTCCTGTGTGTAGTATCCCTACGTCTAGTGTTCCTGTGTCTAGTGTTCCTGTGTGTAGTTTTCCTGTGTCTAGTGTTCGTGTGTATAGTGTTCCTGCGATAGTTTTCCTGCGTCTAGTGTTCCTGTGTCTAGTGTTCCTGTGTGTAGTTTTCCTGCGTCTAGTGTTCCTGTGTCTAATGTTCCTGTGTGTAGTATTCCTGCGTCTAGTGTTCCTGTGTCTAGTGTTCCTGTGTGTAGTTTTCCTGCGTCTAGTGTTCCTGTGTATAGTGTTCCTGTGTGTAGTTTTCCTGCGTCTAGTGTTCCTGTGTCTAGTGTTCCTGTATGTAGTTTTCCTGCGTCTAGTGTTCCTGTGTCTAATGTTCCTGTGTGTAGTATTCCTGTGTCTAGTGTTCCTGTGTCTAGTGTTCCTGTGTGTAGTTTTCCTGCGTCTAGTGTTCCTGCGTCTACTGTTCCTGTGTGTAGTGTTCCTGTGTGTAGTTTTCCTGCGTCTAGTGTTCCTGTGGGGGGGGGGGGGGGCTTGGGCTAATACAACCTAGTAAAACAGCGACAGTTGAAGGATCATCGGGCCAGTAGACGAGTGATGATGGTCAGTTCGCATGGAGGAGAAGAATTTGGTTCAGAATGTAAGGGAAAAGAAAGCTTACACAAACAGTTACTTTCTAGTAATATGTGTTAAGTGCGCGTAATTTAAATTGGTATAAAGTACCGAATGTTGTACTGATAAAACTGTTATTTCGAGAAGTTGTAAAATTAATGTCGTTGTTATGGGTAGATGATAATTGGCGGATGATGGATGAGATTCTTTTCTCTGTGATGAGTGATTCAGCGTTAAGTTGAAGGTACTAATGTCGTCTTCGTTCCTCTCTAACCCCAGTTGTACTTTGGTAGAATGTGTTGTACATATTTATAGGCATTCAATTTCGCTACCCTATGGTACGTCAGACTTGTCGGCGATTCGTACATCCCTTTTTTCACTGATGCTCATCTAACAACCCATGATTCTTTCAACCATAACGCTAAATCACTCGACTAAATGCGTCCATTGCCGATCATAAAAACATTTAATAAACGACACATGATGGTGATGCTGACCAATGAGTTCATGTTAGTGAAAATATGCCATGTTACACCTCAAACTGATCAGCAATACGATAACAAGAAAATCAAGACGGCTTACATCTCACAAAAAGATGGCCGCCACAGGATACTAAAATGAATTATCACTCTATTTCTAACAAAACTACTCTTAATCACAAACATTCTACCCGACGCTGTCAATCACTAGTTCTTCAGTTACATGAACTAACTAAAACAATACGTCCTAACACGACAAAACCTAACTCTCAACTGATGGAAATTGTTATCCCATATCTAACATCCCCAGGGACTGGACCTTCTAGAAAAACATGAGATGCACGCATGGTCCATGCAGATTATCTCGACTGTATAATCATTAGTATTCAGGGGGATTTAAGACTAATTTCATTTACACTCAGAATATTTACATGAGTCGCATCTCTTTAACTGTGAGCAATATTCCTTACAAACCGATGTCCGTTAGCAATGAACAATTAGATGTTATTGGTGAATGTCGATTCCTTATACTGATGTCCGTTAGCAATGAACAATTAGATGTTACTGGTGAATGTCGATTCCTTATACTGATGTCCGTTAACAATGAACAATTAGATGTTACTGGTGAATGTCGATTCCTTATACTGATGTCTGTTAGCAATGAACAATTAGATGTTACTGGTAAATGTCGATTCCTTATACTGATGTCTGTTAACAATGAACAATTAGATGTTACTGGTGAATGTCATTTATGTTTAGAAACTGAAGGACAGAAATTCATTCACGCTGTATTTATAACAAGCAAAATGAGCAGACTGATTATCATACGGAGAGACTTCCTGCTAGTACACAGCGCAGAGCTAGATTTTCCAGCAAAAATGTTACAATAAGAGAAAGAACAATTAAGTTATGAGATGAGTCAGACATTATTTCAACAATCGGGCCAGAAGTGGACATAGTACTAAAATCTCGTAGAATCTTCTACAACGAAGACCAGTCGACTGAGCATGCATTACTTCAACAACACAAATCTTTCACATTTATAGTTGAAGAGATGTGAACCGTACGTGCACACATACACGCGGGTACACACATGCAATAATCTTGCAGGGTGTAAGCCATTTCACTAGCGCTATATCTCCGTTTCATCAAACTGATATTCACTAAGTAACCTCAATAACCCGGATCGACAAGCATTGGATTCATACACGACCTTGAGCCATAGCCAAAATTACAGCTTCTATCAACTCCACAGCTGCGACATAACATAGATCAATATCACATAAGTCCAGCAGTTACAAGAGAACGGGTTTATTCCGTGAAACCCCATTTGTTGGTGCATGTTGCCGATGGAAGTGGAATGAAAAGGTTGATGAAAATCACAACAACGTGAAATAAGTGTCCGGGTGATTGACGTGGCCATGGCACGATCTTTCTCACGGCAAAACAAAATGTTAAAGGACATTTCTAACTTCTTACAACAAAAAACACAACATACAATCTCAATCTGAATTCACCACTTGTTACCAGAGACAATCTGCTCTCAACTCTACATAAAAAACTGACCTAAAAAGAACAAATTTAACAAACTCTAACCATTTCCCTATAAAGAGACAGACTACAACCTAAACTTTACATTTTCTACAACCTAACTAAAAAAGTACTAACTCTGAAGGAGGAACTTGCTTGATCCTACATTTGTAGACCTCCTTCCTTGCCTGTCTCAAACCGTTATTTATTTCTTTCACGTCTGCCCTTTTCCTGTGCGTGTCTTCCAATTCTTTCACAGTTCGTACCAGTATGTGCTAACTTTACATCACTGTTTCGCTTGTACCTTCAAGTTTCCAAAAGACTACTCTTTTTCCATTATCCAAACCATTTACCTATACTATTCTGTTACATAGCGCAGCATATGAATGACATCAAAGAAAAGAGAAAGCTGAAAAATGACGAAAAAGCGAACATGGATAGTTCCAAATGCAGGAGACCCAGTCTACTTTATCAACCACAGGAGACTTTCGAAACACGATCTGAAGTGAAACCAAGGCTTTTATATAATCAAAAAGCTATCTCCACTCGCTTTCTACATCAAGAATCAGATCACGGGCAAACTAAACAGAACTCGCACAAAAGATATCAGAAGCTCAAACGCAGAGTGGGTAGTTCCCAGCGACCGGTACATGAGCGGAACCTGTGCTGCAACATGTTCAGTGACACGGATGGTTCACTTGCTGCTTCGGACTTATCTGATAGGGGAGATAGCAGTGTCACGCCGCTCAGCGACAATGTTACTGATACAGACCAGTCAGTTCTAGACTGCCAGGAACAAGAACCTGGCAATAGCAGTGATAACCGCCAACCCCCCCCCCCCCCCCCCCCCCCCCCCCCCCCCCCCCCCCCCCCCCCCGCATGAGGACAATAATCTGACATTTCCTGTCCAACAACAAAGTCCATCGCCGGGTCGTTAGATACAGCAGGCAGCAAAGACCAGAGTTTTAACGTCCCGCGACCTCAAATGAACCTCCAACAGCAAAGTGTTATTTATGCGTAACAGAAAGAAACGTCGAACAGAAAGGGAAATTGCGTAATCCAATACTAGGACCACTTACACAGACCCGATAGGCTAAGCTACTACTTCCGGCCAGGTATCATAGCGGATCATGTGATTGTTGGAAAGCTGGATGTGTATATTGAAGTTTCTGATATTGTGAAGCTTTGGGAAATAATGGGAAAAATGGGATTTTCAACATACGTAATACAATTAACATCACTGCTTTATCTAGACCAACAGGCAGCAGTAAGAATAAATGGTGAAACAACAACTTGGTTTGACATAAAATAAGGGGTCCGTCAGGGGTGCATATTGTCGACTTACTTATTTAACTTGTATACTGAAAATATAATGCGGAATGTTAGAGAAGATGTACACAAAAGAATATTATGATGCCATAAAATTCGAGGTTATGAAATACCAGAGATTAGATATGCTGATGACACAGTATTACTGTCCACAACACAAAAAGAAATGGACAAATTAATTATGTCAGTCCGTAAGAATAGTGAAGAGCAAAATCTCTATCTTAATGCAAAGAAAACTAGATTAATAACAAGTGACAAAACAACATAGGCAGCTGAAAGATATATATCAATGAGGAACAATTACAAAAGGTGGAGAGTTTTGAATATCTTGGATCACTACTAACTAATAATGGAGATACAATGAGGGAAATGAAAAGGAGAAAATCTATCGCTCTTCAAAACGGTAAAACAACTAATGAATCTGTGGAGAGGAGCAGACAGAACCACAAAAATAAGATTTTTAAGGGCATGCATCTTTCCCATCGGAACATATGTCTGTGAGACATGGACCATTAACAAAACAGCTGAGAAACACATACATGCCTCTTTGAATGTAAATGTTACAGAAGAGTTCTTCAAATATCATGGACACAATAAAAACAAATATATCCATACTACAAGAACTTAATATTGAAGAAGGTTAGCTAGTAAGGAGGATTAAACATTCATTCATTCATTTGCATGTCCCTTGCGGAACTTTGCCTCCCTAACAGCTCTCCTGTAGGCCTCTCGGTTGTGAGCAAGATGGCCTGCTGCTGATGCATCCATTTCCAGATCATCAACGATGTCTTGCAGCCATCTTCGACTTGGTCTTCCTCTCTTTCTTTTTCCCATTATGTACCCTTCCAAGACGGTCTTCTCTAGATTATGATGTTTAATGTGTCCAAAATATTTAAGTTTTCTCTGTTTAATAAAAACAGACTAAGAATACTTCAGTTTGATTGATGGACGCCGCTTATTGTTTCCTTGATGTTTGTGTGCTCGCGCTTGTGTAGTGTTGGTCAGTGTCAGGTCATCCATGATTATAACGCTATGATATGTTTCATTTGTATATGAGTTATAATACTATTACTGTGCCATTGCTCATTTCATTATTGCACTTTATCTGATGATGACAACGCTGGAAGTGTACTGCGTTTTTTTATATATGTAGCTGAGTTAGCAAGAAAGTCATGTATGTGTCAGGGAGTGAGCTAGCTCATGATTTTTGTGGATGTGCATTGATGTTGAATATTAGACAAGAGTCGTGACAGATACTGAAAATAAGTATCAGTGTCACGTGGAGTGACTCCTGGGTTGGTCATTTTGATTTTCATAAGCATGGTCACATTTGTTTCATGTTGACGTAAACTGTATTGTGAGAACATACAATTCTGTGTTTCTATGTTATCCCGTGCAAACGTGTGTGGTGTCTGGTGTTGTGACTAAACTAAACCAGTTGTTTGCCTTTGATCAGTCATGTCTCTGAGCAGTTTGTTCTTGTTGGTGCTGAGTGAGATGTTGATTTATTACTAGTAGCAAAGTCATTCGGGGTGGCTGACTGGACGCAAGATTGAAGGGGCAGGAGCCTGGCTAGTGGGTCGTCTGGAGGGCTGCAGTTTTGAGAGTGGTCCATGTACAGCTGTACTAGACTGGGCACTGAACTCACTAAATAACGGCTAGCGATTTAAGTCACAAGCAAGAGAGAAGCTCCTACGAATGTTAATAAAGAGCAAAGAAGAAAGATATAGACAAGAATTACAAAAGCAAATCAAAAGTTGATAGAAAACATCAGAGAAGCACCAGATTTTACACAGTACCTCATACAACTGTTTAACAAAATCCACGCACGATCAGTGTTATAATGATGATGAGATGACGATAACAGATGCCACAATTTTTTTTCTTTCTCGTTTTCAGACTACAACTTCGGCTGCTACTACTGGTGATGGCGCTGCTATTACTACTACTACTACTACTACTACTACTACTACTACAACTACTACTACTACTATTTTTGATGGCCCTGCTATTACTACTACTACTACTTTTACTACCGTTGATGGCCCTGCGAGTACTACAAATACTACTATTACTACTGTTGATGGCCCTGCTATTACTACTATTACTACTACTACTAATACTACTACTACTGTTCATGGCCCTGCTATTAATACTACTACTACTACTACAACTACTGCTGATAGCTCTGCTATTACTACAACTACTACTACTATTACTACTTTTGATTGCCCTGTTATTACTACTACTACTGCTATTACTACTACTGTTGATGGCCCTGCTATTACTACTACTACTACTACTACTACTGTTGATGGCCCTGCTATTACTACTACTACTACTTTTGAATGCCCTGCTATTACTACTACTACTACTACTGTTGATGGCCCTCTTATTACTACTACTACTACTACTACTACTATTACTACTGTTGATGGGCCTGCTATTACTACTACTACTACTACTACTACTACTACTACTACTACTACTGCTGATAGCCCTGCTATTACGCTGATACTACTATTGCTGCTGCAGGAACTAGTATTGCTACTTCTACTGCTGTTCTTCATCTTCTTCGATCTCTGTGAAACTGCAAGCTCTTGTTATTTGTAGCAGATGCAGAGAATATATTGAATAGGTGCAAAGTTATGGAGGATATATTTTTTCAGTTCCTGATTGCAGCTGAAAAGAAAGTAAGGGGTGAGTGGACATGTTTGTTCAGTTTCATGCGCGTGCAGACACGAAACGAAACAAAGGTTCCGGGGTTAAGGTTTTCGAGGGTCCCCAAAAGGACCACACGAGACCCCCGAGAGGACCACAAGAGGTTCAGAGTATCGCAGGGCTTGAGCCTGTATTCTTGGTGGTCTTAGAAGCGGGATTGAGTGACATCGTGGTTTTCATTGCCCCAGTTTAGTCTAGAGTTGGACTTCTCACCGGAAAACCTCGGCGTGTTTTGGGTATTAGTATATCCCCGCTGGGTGACAGGTGGTAGCCCATTCGGGCTAGAGTTGGGCTTTCTCACCGGAAAACCTCAACGCGTTTTCATATACTCGTGTATCCCCGCCGAGTGAGAGGTGGTTATACATCCATTCCAGCATTGTACTTTCTCACCGGAAAACCTCAGCGTGATTAGGATACACATACATCCCCGCCGGGTGAGAGGTAATTCCCTGTCTAGACTGATTTTAGTGTGTGAAGAAGTATGCGTATGTTGGAGTTACATTGCATTGAGTTCTTGTATGTGAGTGTAAAGCTTTTGGGCGGAATTACGTTGCGGAGACTGAGATAATAGTTTTGTCGTAGCCAGTTCTATACGTTGTGTGCTACAAGTCCTGGATGGATATTGGCTCAAACAGTTATTTCATTTATTACTACGAGATAACAAGAAACCAAATTGTTGATTAAGTTAATTCAAGTTGCATTATTCTTTGTTTTGTTGTTGAGCCTTTGTGGTCCATTGGTGTAGGTTTTATACTTAAGTTGTCTTGTTGCAATCACACCAACCGCTGTATGTTACATGTTTTGTTATGCTGAAGTTGCTGTTGTAATACTGAAGTAGAGGTAGAAATTGTTGATTGATTCATTCAGCTTTCCGAGCCATTACGACTCATTGCTGCAACCAGGACTTGTCTCCACTCCTCTCTGTTCTTCGTCTTCTCCTGCCAGTTGTCTCCACTCCTCTCTGTTCTTAGTCTTCTCTTGCCAGTTGTCTCCACTCCTCTCTGTTCTTAGTCTTCTCCTTTCAGTGTTCTCCACTCCTCTCTGTTCTTAGTCTTCTCCTGCCAGTTGTCTCCACTCCTCTCTTTTCTTCGTCTTTTCTTGCCAGTTGTCTCCACTCCTCTCTGTTCTTAGTCTTCTCCTTCCAGTTTCCTCCACTCCTCTCAGTTCTTCGTCTTCTCCTGCCAGTTGTCTCCACTCCTCTCTTTTCTTCGTCTTTTCTTGCCAGTTGTCTCCACTCCTCTCTGTTTTTAGTCTTCTCTTTTCAGTTTTCTCCACTCCTCTCTGTTCTTCGTCTTCTCCTGCCAGTTGTCTCCACTCCTCTCTGTTCTTAGTCTTCTCCTGCCAGTTGTCTTCACTCCCAGGGCTCGTAGGTTGTCACCCCCACTGTTGTCTCCACTCCCAGAACTCGTAGGTTGTCACCCCACTGTTGTCTCCACTCCCAGGACTCGTAGGTTGTCACCCCACTGTTGTCTCCACTCCCAGGACTCGTAGGTTGTCACCCTACTGTTGTCTCCACTCCCAGGACTCGTAGGTTGTCACCCCACTGTTGTCTCCACTCCCAGGACTCGTAGGTTGTCACCCCTCTGTTGTCTCCACTCCCAGGACTCGTAGGTTGTCACCCCTCTGTTGTCTCCACTCCCAGGACTCGTAGGTTGTTACCCCTCTGTTGTCTCCACTCCCAGGGCTCGTAGGTTGTCACCCCTCTGTTGTCTCCACTCCCAGGGCTCGTAAGTTGTCACCCCTCTGTTGTCTCGGTCTGGCTCTTGGTCTGTCTCCTTTTTGTCACAAATGGTGTTTTTTGGTGCCTGAATGAAATTAGATTTGTTAAACGATATGTTGAAGGCATACTTCCTTGAACCACTGTCTTTGTTGTACTTCAGTTTTGATGGAGTGAGAAGTGAGAGAACTGGTTTGTCCAGTTAAGAGTAACCGTTGTATGAAACATTCAGCCATGAGGGCGGAGAAAACAAAATCTTGGTAAAGGTCATAACTACAGAGAACTAGAAAACATTTATTTCTTTGCACAAGAACATTGTAAAGATGTACGGTCACTAAAACAAAGTTTAGTCTTAAACCCAGTAACAACGATTTTTTTACAGGCGTTCAGGTGCTTCTTTAGCAGACTCCACCACTCTGGGGATTATGGCGATATCTGTTCCCTTAGTCGGCCTTGGCTTGTTACTGGGGTACCAAAGGGGAGGTGGAATAGAGTCTTGGTCGGCAACGGTTCCCGAGCCCTGATGCCAGCATGTCAGCTGTGGGTCGCTATCTCTGGTGCCAGCATGTCAGCTATGGGTCTCTAGGCCTGATGCCAGCATGTCAGCTGTGGGTCTCTAGGCCTGATGCCAGCATGTCAGCTATGAGTCTCTAGCCCTGGTAACAGCATGTCAGCTATGGGTCTCTAGCCTTGATACCAGCATGACAGCTATGGGTCTCTAGGCCTGATGCCAGCATGTCAGCTATGGGTCTCTAGGCCTGATGCCAGCATGTCAGCTATGGGTCTCTAGCCCTGATACCAGCATGTCAGCTATGGGTCTCTAGCCTTGATACCAGCATGTCAGCTATGGGTCTCTAGCCTTGATACCAGCATGTCAGCTATGGGTCTCTAGCCCTGATACCAGCATGTCAGCTATGGGTCTCTAGCCTTGATACCAGCATGACAGCTATTGGTCGCTAGCCCTGGTGAAAGCTATCGGTGGCAGATGGCCAAATCGGACATCATCTTCGCACCCTGCTGCTGCTAATACATATTCTTTCATTGTTATTATTAATACTGTTATAATTATGGCTTTACTTATTATATTATGATTATCAAAAATGTATTACTACATTCTTCTGCAGACAATGTCATTTTATTTTCTAGTTATACTGCATCTTACGTGGAATGCACTCTACCCAGGAATGTACGACCTACTTTTGTATCCGTCAGCTTCCAGAAGAAAGAGCCACCAACCAATCGCCTGCAAGTTCTATACCCGGGATCCTTGACTAGAAACTTCACTGTCTGCTATTCTGTTCTACAAAACAACTTCAGCGCAGCCTCTCAGCTCATCCAGTCTATAGAAATAAACCGAATACTTGGAGCTGAACATTTTGTGGTGTATAACTACAGTGTGTCTCCAACAGTGAACAAGGTCCTTCACAGATACCAGGATGATGGTCTAGTAACAGTCTTTCCTTGGTCGTTACCGAGAAATCAGAGTAGTCACTATTATGGCCAGTTAGCAGCTTTAAATGATTGTGTATACAGGAATAGAAACAGCTCAAGATTTGTTGTTGTTGTAGATACTGATGAACTGATCATTCCAAGGAAACATCTCAGCTGGGCAGAGATGATCGCCAGCATCTCACCTCAAGAATCTGATGTTTCCAGCTTCAGTAACTCTTCAGTTCCATCAAATGGAACGGCCCTAACCGGATGTTTTTTGTTTCTATCAAGTTGTTTTATCGATAAAGTTGCCCCAAAATGGGATTCTCTTCCCTCTGAGTTTAATTTCACGGAAGAAGAAAGGAATAATGTCATTAAATACAAGTTTCTCGGACTATCTCGGTTTTACCGCGATCAGAAAATATTCCCCGCAACAGAGCGAACCAAGTATGTGGCTCGCCCGACATTTGTGTACAACACTGGTATTCATACTGTGCATCAGTCCACAATCAACAAGAAGTGTCGCGTCGTCAATGAAAGTACTGCGCTAGTTCATCACTATAGAAATATCGGCAAGACAACTGTTGTTGTTCTGGATACCAGTATACTCAAGTTTAAAAAGAAACTATATGCTCAGTTAATGAAACAATCCAAATATTTTGGTTTGTTATAGAGAATGTTGGACCAGGGAATTGCTGTGAAAAGGGGGGGGGGGGGGAGGTGGTACTTGTACTGCTTGATACCTGATGTTGGTCATTTTTCCTCTCCCTTTCTCTCTCTCTCCTTCCCCGTCTATTTCTGTTCCTCTCTTGCCTGTCTTATCTTATCCCCTGCTTCCCCTCTCTGTACTTCTATCTCTTGCTCTCTCATCCTTCCCTCTTTTTCTATACCTCTGTCTCTTGCTCTCTCATCCTTCCCTCTTTTTCTATACCTCTGTCTCTTGCTCTCTCATCCTTCCCCCTTTTTCTATACCTCTGTCTCTTGCTCTCTCATCCTTCCCTCTTTTTCTATACCTCTGTCTCTTGCTCTCTCGCCCTTCTCTCTTTCTCTCTGTGAGTGCTCTCTCTCTTTCTCTGTCCCTGTCTCTCTTGCTCTTTCACCCTTCCCCCTCTCTTTCTCTGTCTTTCTCTCCCTCTTGTAGTAATTTTAAAAAGTAATTTATTTTCCTATTTATGGTATTTGTATAATTGGTTTACATTTATTTTACACTTACATTTAATTTAAAATGGTTATGTGTGTTTCTTACATGGGTATTTCTTAAATCTATTTCTTAAAGTTGGAATGGTTGGTTATTGATTATATACTTTAAAACTATCCACTATTTTGGTCCGCGATCTAGTGGTGGTACATTATTGGAAGTTATAGTAGGGTTTGGAGTATTTAGTACTATATTTTTGTTAATTCATTTCTCTCTTTCTCTCCTATATCTCGCTGGGTTATCTTAATGTGCTGCACTACGATATCTATTCTTTATTCTTTTCTCACATTAATTTTATCTTCATGTACTGTCATTTGCATGTCCCTTGCGGAACTTTGCCTCTCTAACAGCTTTTCTGTAGGCCTCTCGTTTGTAAGCTGATGCAGCCATTCGCAGATCGTCAACGATAACTTTCAACCATCTTCTCCTTGGTCTTCCTCTCTTTCTTTTTCCCCATATACCCTTTCAAGGCGATCTTCTTTAAATTATCATGACGTATAATATATTTAAGTTTTCTTTTTCTATCTTCCTCTTTACTAGCCAACCTTCTTCAATATTAAGTTCCTGTATTATGGATATATTTGTTCTTTTTTCTATGATATTTGAAAAAATCTTCTGTAACATTTACATTCAAAGGCATTTTTGTGTGTTTCTCGGCTGTTTTGTTAAGTGTCCAGGTCTCACAGGCATATGTTGCGATGGGAAAGATGCATGCCCTTAAAAATCTTATTTTTGTAGTTCTGTCTGTTCCTCTCCATTTTAATTTCCCTCATTGTATCTCGATAATTAGTTAGTAATGACTCAATATATTCAAAACTCTCCACTTCTTCCAGTTTTTCCTCATTGATATATATATATATTTCAGGTGCCTTATTTGTTTTGTCAGTTGTCATCAGTTTAGTTTTATTCGCATTAAAATGGAGGTTTTGCTCTTCACTGTTCTTACAGACTGACATAATTAGTTTTTCCATTCCTTTTCGTGTTGTGGACAGTAATACTGTGTCATCAGCATATCTAATCTCTGGTATTTAATAACCTCCAATTGTTATGCCATCGTAATATTCTTTGTCTACATCTTCTATAATATTCTTCATTGTACTTTCAGTATGCAAATTAAATAAAGCCACAATATGCGACCCTGACGGACCCTTTGTTTTATGTCAATCCAAGTTGTTTCCTCAGCATTTATTCATACTGCTGCCTCTTTGTCCACGAGGGGAAGTCACTATGTAACTCGCAAATGCCTGTTACAAAAGAACTAAATGCAACAGTAATTTGAAAACTGTAAATTTTTGAACCTACATTATTCCCCTATTTCTCAAGTAACCGCCACCAACATTGATACATTTGTCCCATCGTGTAATCAGTGATGCATTACCCATGGCGTAAAAATCGGGAGTCTGATTTCGGAAACATTTTTTTACTTTTGTTTCCACCTCTTTGTTACTCGAGAATCTTCTCCCGCCAAGGTGGTTTTTCAATGGACCAAACAGATGAAAATCACTTGGAGCTAAGTCAGGACTATAGGGTGGATGTTCAAGAACTTCCCAACCTAAATGTCTCTGTCTCTTCCTCTCAATGGCTAATTTTCTCTTGGGTTAACCGAGCCGTATGTGGTCTGGAAATGTCATGAAGGAGAAGCACACCTCTAGTCAACAGACCAGGACGTTTTCTTCGAATTGCACCCCGTAGCATCGATTGAACTTCAGTACGATACAGAATTAACACTGTCACCGTTACACGTCTATCAGCTTTGATAATCTCATTCACGCATGGCACAGTCGCTTCTGTTGCAATCTGAACAGGACGGCCAAGTCGGACTTTGTCAACAATTTCCTTGCGTCTCTGCGAAACTTATTTTACCCAGTTATAGACCGCTTTACGTGATAAACGCTTTTCAGCATAAACTGTAATCATTTCCTTATGAATGTCCTCAACTGAATGTCCTTTAGCCCACAAAAATCACACTACACACTCTGTTCTTCTTTGGTACACACTAACAGTTGGGTAGCCATTTTGTTATTACTTTGCGCATGCGCACGTAACTCCCAGCCTCCCCTACATACAACTATTATAAAGTTGGATGATGGTACTGTCTAAGGGTATATTTATATACTAACTGATAACTGGCACTGATAAAATATTTCAATTTGCGATTTACTTAGTGACTTCCCCTCGTATATAGGGCAGTGGTATTAATTGTGTCACATGTGTTGGAAATACCATTTTTTTCCATTATTTCCTAACGTTTCTGGTGTTGTACACAATCAAATTCTTTTGAATAGTCTGTAAAAGATAAATATAGATTCCCATCAAATTCTCTGCATTTCTTTATTATTAATCTTATGTTGAAAATATGATCTCTTGTTTCTCTTCCATGTCTAAAACCAAATTGATTTCTTCTATTTTCTTACAAAGTCTACTATTATGATTTGTAATAGAATTTTACTAACCTGACTAACCAGAGCAACGGTTCTGTAGTTTGTGCATAATTTAATGTTACCTCTTTTGTCAATGGTATAAATACAGTTCTTTTCCATGAATGCCGTATCTTTTTACCTTGTTCATGATATATTGTAGCACATTCCTTTCCCCTTGCCTTAATAAGTTCAGCTGTTATCTCATCACATCCCGGAGATTTACAGATTTTCAAATTCTTTATTGCCCATAAAACGTCTTCATTTGTTGATCCTGGTTCTTT